>JACERP010001592.1:0-17999 GCA_014080715.1 Scenedesmus sp. NREL 46B-D3 | reverse complement strand
GCTGATGCGTTTCAGCAGGCTACCTGGCAAGGGCAGCACGGACATTGCTGATTCTGTCTGGTTGTGCAGCTGCCTGGTGACTTAGCCATTGGGCCTGTCGCGTTAAACAGCCAGAGTAGAAAGAGCGTAGAATGATGATTGATCATCTGAACGAATCACTCAGTCTGCTGCAGCTGTAGCAGTTGTAACAACAGTCTCCGCGGTACATGTCTGTGAGCAGCTAGGCAGGACATCCAGAACATTACTCAGTCGTCAGTGTTTAAAGGCTGGATCAGGTGACAGGTGTGCACACAGCAACACTGCTACCTTCTACGGGTGTGCTGCTGTCACAGGTGTTTGAATGGCATGATCGCTTGATCGCGCTCCTTCATCTGCAGCAATGGCAGAAAGGGACAAGGAGGGCTGCTGAGCAGCTTGCTCAGCACCCCTGGCAAGCTCCTGGCCACGCCAGGCAAGCTACTCGGGTGGCAGAGGCAGGCGAAAACTAGTTCAGCAGCTCAGCGTGCTGAGGCCTCAGGTGCGCACAGCACGGTATTGTTGTGCTTGATGCTCTGGTATGTTCCTCTTTGACGTTGAGGCCGATGTGCACTCGTGCAGGCGACGCAAGCAGCGAAAATGCAGAGCAGAAGCAAGAGAAGGCCTCTTCCGTGGCCAAGCCAGAGCAGCCGGTGCCAGCGCAGCGGCGCAGACACAAACACTGCAGGTGGGCATGTGCTTCTTTTACATGCACACAGCCTGGGGTTGCTGGCTAGGTGATCTGCAGCAGCGGCTGGCAGCGCGCACACCTGACGCTGCTGTTGTGTCTTCCTGCTTGCAGGAAACCAAGGCAGAACACAGCCCTGCAGCCTCCGCATTGCAGCTGGGTTTGGAGCGTACGATGCTGCAAGGAACATCAGGCTGGGAGTCAAATAAGCATGCAGCCCTGGAGCGATTCTTCAGCCGGCCGCCAATGGAGGCCGGAACAGCTGGCGGCATGCAGCGCAGGACGGCCGGCAAACCGCAGACAGCTGTCTATGGGGCATTCTATGACATCATGTCGAACACGCGAGGGGCCGGCAGTGCTGCAGCACGCGACCCAGAGAATGGCCCGCTGCGGCATGCTACACGCACCAGCAGGTACAACCCCTATGCAAGGCCTCAAGCTAGGACTGGCGCGGACATGTGAATAGGTGAGCAGCAGGTGGTAGTGCAGCTTGAAGAACTTTCCAAGCGTGTGCTACAGCAGTGGATCAACCGTTGTATAGACAGCTCTTAGTGTTCCAGGCACGGGCAATGGAGACATGGGCAGCACAGGCCGATGTTCTGACTCTTTGATGTTGCCTCCTGCAAGTGTTCAGCAGCATGTGCCACTGACTCAGCGCTGCAGACCATGCTGCAGCGTTGAAGGGAATCAGTGCGCCCCTTCCCGCCTGCTGTGCAGCAGCAACACGCTGTACAGTTCATCTGGCAGCCGGCGGCCGCTGACACCCATGCCACCGCCGAAGCCAGGCAGCGTGCTTGCAGGTTGGCAGCAGCAACAGACGCAGCGCAGAGCCATGTTCGGATGACCGCCAGCAGCAGCAAGATCGGCGGGCAGGAGCAGCAGCAGGCACGGGCTCTTCGGGTAGCGCTGCCACACCGGCGGCAGAAGAGCCTGTCTGCTGCTCCAGCAGCCACACCGGCAGCATGTTTGGCGGCAGTGCAGCACCAGCGGCTGGGGGACATCAGGCTTGTTTCCTGGTTTTGCGGCCCGCACCGGTTTGGCACCTGCCAGGGCAGCACATTCAGCCTGCACTGGGGCTCATCACAAAGGGGGGCGGCAGCGCAGGCCTGGGGTTGAGAGCAGCAGCCACAGGAGCATTTGGCAGCAGCAGCCGCCCAGGTCGAGCAGTGACTTGCCGGCATTACTGACGGCAGGTCCTCCTTCGACAGCCAAGACCATGCTTGGCTTGCCACGAGTACGGCCTCCTGCAGGCAAGGCCCCTCTGATGGGTGCCAAGCGGGCCGGTGCTGTAGGCAGGGGCGGTGCTGGTGCTGGTGCACGGCTTGGTGTCGCACCTGCTGGTGCTGCTGCTGGCAGCAATGCACTGCGCCCCATGCGCAGCACACCTCTGAAGCTGGGCTATCCTGGGTATCCTGCCCTGGGCAGCCAAGCGCGGTTCAGGAGCAGCAGGGGCCCAGCGCACTGGCTCTGGTGGCAAGCGGTACAGCAGGTGTGCGAACCCTTCTTGCTTGGCGGATGTGAGAAGAGAGGTCGGAGGCGTCTTGCCAGGGCGAGCGGCAGCTATGAGTATACGTGCTGTTTGGTGTGTGTGCGTCTTGCCGATTCATCGCTGCACCTCACCATCATGATGCGCAATGGCAGCTGCTACGCGTCACACGGTGCGCGCTGGGCAACCAGTTCCATGGACGTCAGGCCCAGGGAGCTTGCTTGCTTCACCACCGCAGCAGAGGCAGCCAAGGTGCGCATGTCGGCCACTGAAGCTGGCTACATGGTTTGCCCTGCTTCCCTAATCGGGCTGCCGCAGGCCACAAGCGCCTGCGCACAGCCTCCACGCCCGGCCTGCGCGCTATGTCGGGCCTGGGCACCTCGCCAGGCTCCAGCGGCAGCCGCAGCGGCGGCCTCGCCAGGATCGGCGCAGCAGCCACGGGCGAGCAGCAGCAGCAGGGCGGTGATGAGATGCCCATCGTGCAGGCCACGTCTGTGGCAGAGACGATCATGGACACCATGCGCAGCCTGGAGAAGGTGAGGGGGTGGGGGGGTGGCAGAGGCTGCCCCTTGGACCAGCTAGGCATGTGCTGGGGCCTGAGAGCAAGCTCGTGTGGGTTGCAGAGCGCTGCAGAACACATGAAGCGGTGCAAGTGCTCTGCTTCACCTAGATGTGCGTCGTCAGCAGCAGAAGGTCCTGCTGCTGCTGTTGCTGCTCCTGCTGCTGCATCGAGTCAGGGTATGTAAGTGGATGCAGAAGCCGCTGATTTTGAGTTTACATGACTGTGTGCGCCGATGAGCACTGGCAGCTTGTCACCCTTCTGCACCCAGTCTTCTGTTCGGTGCAGCTTGCACTGCTACCCTTGCTCATGGTGCTTGCCCGTCTCAGACAGCGTCAGCGCACTCGGTTGGTGTTCGTTGAGCGTTACTTTGTGTGTCCGTGGGGGCGTGTGTGCTTGTGTGGCTTGCAGGGAGGTGTGGCAGGCGCGCTGGAGCGCAGCGCTCAGCGCCAGCAGGAGCAAGAGCAGCAGCAGGGCTCTGCACCCCCGCCGCTGGACCGCTTGGATGGTGGTGCACTGCGGACGCAGCTCTTTGCAACGCCCAAGCAGCAGCCTAAAGCAGCAGGCGGCAGCACTGGCGGGAGCTTGCTGGGCACACCCATTGCTGGCCTGCTGGCAGGTGGCAGGGGTGCAGCAGCTGATGCAGCGGCAACGCCAGGTGGGGAGTGGGAAGCGACGCCTCCCACAACTGTGTGCAACGTTTACGGTGTGTGCACTGGTGTTTGCCTTGATGGAGTGCTCAACCAGCTGCTCATACAGGATGTCCAAGGCATGGCAAGGAAGCAGGTCCTGCAGGCTGCACCGCTGGTCATCTTGCGCTCCCTCCGTGGTCAACATGCTGCTGCAGTAATTTGTCAACCTCCACCAAACCATACACTCGACCATGCACTCACACCTGCTCTGCCTGCGATGCCCACCTTGCACTTGTGCACCCGTCTTCCACCAGCAGCTGACAGGCCAGGGGCACCAGGCACCACCCCTGGGCACGCAACCCTGCTGAGCAAGCAGCAGCGCAGCCGCCAGTGGCCCCTGGCTCGATCCCTCAAAACCGAACCGCTGGCAGCTTCTTCACGCCACCGGGGGCGGATGCTGACTCAGCAGCTGGTGGTGGTAATCGTATGCCTCACATCTCACCCATCACTCCTCCCCCGGGCTTTGGAGGAGCAGCAGCAGAGTTTGGCACGCCGCTGCCAAGCCAGCAGAAGGGTGCAGCTACAGTCCAACCTCAGGGACTGGTCAACGGGCTAGACGTGCCTAGCTTCAGCTTTGGTGCTGGAGCAGGCAACGCCGACCTAGATCAGGCTGTTTCACGTGTGACGGCTGGCATCACCGGGGAGGTGACTGACCGCATGCCTGTGCCGTGCTTCGTGTTTAGTACGCCAGTGCCAGTGGAGACAGCAGCAGCAGCAGCAGCAGCAGCAGCAGCAGCAGCAGAGGCACCAACCCCAACAAAAGCAGCACCGTGTCAGCTGGGATCTTATCGGCACAGGCAGCCAGCAGCAGCATCAGAAGCATGACTCAGCAGCAGCAGCAGCAGCAGCAGCAGGTGATGTGTCAAGCGGCAACCCCCTGCTTGCTGCCCAGTGGACAGCCAAGTTCCAGCCAGCAGCAGCAGCAGCAGCCGCGTGATGCCAGCCCTGCAGGGCTTCATGGGGCCAAGCCGAAGCAGCAGCAGGCAGGGTGAGCTCAGCAGCCACACCTGCTGCTGCAGGCCTGCCAAAATGGGGCACTGCTGGTGCTGGTGCCAGCAGCAAGGCTGCAGGTGCTGCTGCTAGCCCTGTCAGTCCAGTGTTTGCTGTAGACGGTGACAGCGGTGCAGCGTTGCCAGATGGTGACGTGCTGCTGCCGCCCGGGTGCGATCCTGCGCTGCTTGCTGATCAGGTGAAGAAAGCAGCAGAGGTCCCACTGCCTCCAGATTCTGACGAAGAAGAAGGGGATGATCAGCAGCAGCAGCAGCAGCAGCAGGAAAAGCAGCAGCAGCAGAACTCCACAGCAGCAGCAGCAGCTGCAGAGACGGCAGCTGGTGGTTTCGGCTTTGGTGCGCCTGCGGGAAGCAAAAAGGGTGCCCCTTCTGGTGGCGTTGGCTTTGGCACGGCAGCAGCAGCGCCTGGCAGCAGCAAGCGCAAAAAGGGAGTCTTCTCAGTATTTGACGCCATAGACGAAGAGGAAGACGAGGAACGGGGACAGCAGACGAATGGCACTCCAGCAAAGCAGCGGCAGAACAAGTCTCCACAGCAGCAGCAGCAGCAGCAGCAGCAGCAGCAAGGGGCAGACGGAGCGCCCAAGAGGCACCGCAAGGAGAAGCGGGGCTCACGCTCACCTAATGCTGCAGATACTGGCGATGCAGTTGCAGCTGCTGCTACTGCTGCCTTTGGAGCACCCCAGAAGCAGCAGCAGCAGCAGCAGCAACAGCAACAGCAGCAGCAAGGGGCAGATGGAGCGCCCAAGAGGCATCGCAAGAAGCAAGGCTCACGCTCACCCAGTGCTGCTGGTACTGGTGATGCAGTTGCAGCTGCTGCTAGTGCTGCCTTTGGGGCACCCCAGCAACAGCAGCAGCAGGCACAGGACAAGGCACAGGTTGAGGAACAGCAGCAGCAACCAGCTATGCCGTTTGGATCTCCGTTTGGTGCCGCACCCAGTAAGGCAGGGGAGGGCAATGCAGGCGGGTTTGGTGCTGCCGCCTCAGCACCTACGGCATTTGGGTTTGGCAGCAGTGCATCACCAGCAGCAGGGCCCGCAGCAGGCGGCTTTGGGGCACCTGCTGGCAGTGCTGGTAGCATCAGCTTTGGCATTAACAGCACACCAGCAGCAGCAGCATCTTCAGGCAAGCCTGCAGAAGCAGACGAGCAACAGCAGCAGCAGCCAAAAGAGCAGGGGGAGCCAGCCGCTGGGTTTGGTGGCTACAGCTTTGGTGTAACACCTGTCACTTTTGGAGCAGTGGCAAACACTGCCGCAGCAACAGCAGCAGCAGCACACAAGCCTCCTGCAGCACCTGCAGCTGGCGGTTTCAACTTTGGTGTCACGCCAACTGCAGCACCAGCAGCAGCAGAGCAGGGCAAAGAGCCTGCAGCTGCTGCTGCCCCTGCGGCTGATGCAGCTGCTGCCAAGCCCCCCGGCTTCTTGTTTGGGGTACAAGGCACCACACCATCGGCAGCAGCAGACAAGGCAAGCTCAGCTGCAGCTAGCAGCGGGGGCAACTCCCACACCAGCGTACTCGTTTGGCGCATCACCCGCTGCTGCTCCTGCTGCAGCTGCGCCGGCTGCTAGCACTGCTGCCGCTGCTGCTGGCGGATTTGGCTTTGGCGCTGGCACCGCGGATGGGGCAGCTGCAGCCCCCAGCGCTGCCAGTGGTTTCAAGTTTGGGGCTCCTGCGTCAACAGCAGCAGCAGGCAGCGCAGCACCTCCGTCAGGTGCAGGCTTCAACTTTGGAGCGCCAGCA
Source organism: Scenedesmus sp. NREL 46B-D3 (assembly GCA_014080715.1). Taxonomy (NCBI): domain Eukaryota; kingdom Viridiplantae; phylum Chlorophyta; class Chlorophyceae; order Sphaeropleales; family Scenedesmaceae; genus Scenedesmus; species Scenedesmus sp. NREL 46B-D3. Next base: position 11,812 of record JACERP010001592.1, on the reverse strand, counting down.
GCAGCAGCGCAGTCCACAGCAGCACCAGCTGCCTTTGGAGCTGGCACTGCTGCTGCTGCTCCGGGGAATGTCGCACCAGGGAGCGCGCCTGCCTTTGGCACGACCACCGGCAGCACGGCAGCAGCAGCGCCAGGGTTTGTGTTTGGTGACAGTGGGGGTCTGTCGCCTGCCAACAGCACAGCCAGCGCGGGTGTGCCACCTGCCTCAAGCTTCGGGGCACCTGCAGCTGCTGCCCAGGGTGTTGCGCCTGCTGCTGCAGGGGGTGCTCCTGGTTACAGGTTTTCGAGTACTGGCAGCGCGAACTAGGTGCGGCTGCACCAGCAGGTGCTGCAGGGACTGCTGCTGCTGGCGGCTTGAAGGGAGTTGGCAGCAGTGGCCTTGCAGGCGGGTTTGGAGCCCTGGCAGCACCAGCAGCAGCTGGTGCTCCTCCTGGCTTCGTGTTTGGTGCGGCACCAGCCGCTGCTCCCACTGCAACAGCCAGCAGTGGGGGCACAGGTGGCTTTGCATTTGGGGCGGGCGCAGCAGCTGGTGCAGCCAGTGCGTTCGGTGCAGCACCCTCTGCAGGTCAAGACAAGCCAGCAGCAGCAGCACCAGGGTTCAACTTTGGCGCAGCACCTGCTGCTGGTGCTGCGCCGGCGTTTGGAGGGCCTGCTGCTAGTGGCTTTGGGGCACCTGCTGCAGCTGCCGCAGGCGGAGCGCCCAGCTTCACGTTTGGAGCAGCAGCAGGTGCAGCGCCTGCACCTTTCGGCAGCGGTGCAGGCTTTGGCGCAACTCAGCAGCAGCAGCAGCAGCAGCAGCAGGCGGCGCCCTTTGGCCAGCAGCAGCCGGCAGCAGCGCCATTTGCGTTTGGCGCAGCACCGCCGCAATCGCAGCAGCCGCGGGCAAATCCCTTTGGTGCACCTGCAGCTACAGCGGGATCAGGAGGCTTTACGTTTGGCGCACAGCAGCAGCAGCCGGCAGCACCGTTTGGCGCGCAGCAGCAGCAGCAGCTTCCGGCAGCGTTTGGGGCTGCACCTTTTGGAGCTCAGCAGCAGCAGCAGCAGCAGCAGCAGCAGCAGCCGGGTGGGTTTGGAGGGTTTGGCGCTGGCGGGCCGCCGCAGCCAGGTTTTGGCGCTGGTGGCGGCGGGCCGTCCAGCCAGGACGCGGTCTTCACGATGGGCAACGCGCAGGCGGGGCAGCAGCAGGGCGCCGGGCAGCGCCGCACAGTCAAGGCGCGCAGGAAGGGGCGGTAGCGCGGCGTGCGGGGTCGGCTGGCTTGGCGGCGCGTTGGGTGTCTGTCAGGTCAGGCTTTCGGGTAGCAGCCGCAATGGGCGTGGAAGAGGTGCGCCGTGACCTGTGATGGCTCAGGGAGCAGTGAGCGCTGACGTGTTTTGACACTTGTCGGTGGCGTCGTCTGCTGTTGGCAGTCCCATGCTGCTCAGGCCTGCCAGTGGTGGTGTGTGTTTGTGCGCGTTAAGCAGCAGTTGGGATTGGGTGGTCGGCTATTGCTGAGTAGCAGGGCTGCGTGTTGGGCGTGACAGAAGTCAAAGATAGGCATGTATGGCATGGGACGGCTTGCAGGCAGTTGCGATTTAGAATACGGAAGTAGTGTACGGCATGCTAGAAGTGTCTGAAAATGCAAAATGCCCCGTGTGGCATGTATGCAGGGTGTGTTGGCAGCAGTCATTATGTTGCATGCTGAGCATTGTTGGGGGAGGTATGGCGGCGTGTGTTTGGCCTTAATTGCGATTCCGATCGGACGGCATGCTGAGGCCCTTGCCTGCAGACATGGCATATGCATGTTGTGTTACAAGCAGTAGTGACAGCTGTCGTGACAGGTGGCTGCTTGCAGTTCTGTACAGTGGCTGCATGGACGCACGTAGTCGTTGTGGAGGGCTTTTGAATGCCTGGCTATGTAGAGCCAGCAGGGTGCCATGGCATGCTCGGCACAACGCCGGTTCATGAGCACAGGGTTCGCACTCGCATTCATTGGTGTCGATCCACCACCACTTGTTGTACAAGCAGCAGCACTGTAACTAGCAGGGAGAAGCTGAGTACCCAACAACTATTAGACAGCAGACAGAACAGGTATGGGTGGTGCCAGCTTTGCTTGCATGCGCAGCTCACGGGGGGGGGGGGGGGGGGCGTCTGCCCTTCCTTGCAAGCAGAAGCAATTGCTTCATTTCCCTGCTAGGTTACAGTATAGGGACCTGTAGCAAGGGATTGGTTTCATAACAGGTGTTTCTTCGGGAGCTGCGTGCTTGGCCGAGGGGTGCAGTTATGTTACAGTTGGCTCGTGCGCTTGGAAGCTGCACGGATTTGCGAGGCGATTGGCATGCCGACAGTGACGGTAGCCAGCTCCGCTTAACTTCTACTTCATCCAAAATGTTGCTTACACCATGTACTCCAAATGCAGGCCTCTGCATGCAGCTATACACATGTCGCGCCCTGCGCGCAGGACGCGCAGACGCGCGTCTAAAAGCTGCGCAACTTTTGTATGCACGGGTTTTCGTTGCGGTTGGCATGCCGCATTTAACGGCGGTAATCAGTGTTGCTTGACTTGTGGCCTACCCAGTACGTTACATTCTGTGCTGTACATTCTGGCTTTTGCATGCAATCATTCACATGTCGCACCCTGTGCTTGGAAGCTGCACGGACTGTCGTGCACGACACGTGGCGGTTGGCATGCCGAAAGTAACAGGCGACAACCAGTGCTGCTTGGCTTGTAGCCTAACTCAAGGTTACATTATATGCGAGCTGCTGTAACGAGTGAAAGGGTTTGGCGCTGGTGGTTTTCCAGTTAGTTACACTTGCGTCGTGGGGCATGTGATAGTGTTCTTTAGTTGCTTTTGATAATATGGCATGCGTTCTTAGTACCTTTTGAGCACTGAAATGGTGCTGATCAGTCGTTTCGCATGCTATTTCGGAGATCCACTATGGGTGAATTTTTAACAATTCAGACATTTCCATGCAGCTATACACATGCCGCACCCTGCGCCTGGAAGCTGCACGGACTTTCGTGGCGATTGGCATGGCCACAATGACAGGCGGTAAACAGCGCTGCTTGGCTTGCAACCTGTTCGAGAAGTTTTCTTTCATCATGTGCTGCCCTCTCAGGCTTTTTAATGCAGCTATACACGTGTTGCACCTTGCGCCTGGAAGCTGCACGGACTTTCTTGGCGCGCCCACCGCGCGTTTGGCATGCCGAAAGTAACAGGCGGTTACCAGTGCTGCTTGGGGTTGTAGCCCATCTAAAAGAATACATTGTGTACTGTGCGTCCTGGCTCTGCGTGCAGCTTTTTAGACGTCGCACCGTGTGCCTGGAAGCTGCACGGACTCTCGTGGCCGTTGGCATGCCGAACGTATACGGTTACATGACCGGCGGTAATCATCACTGTTTGGCTTTCAACCTGTCCGAGAAGTATTTTTGTCACCATATGCTGCAAATTCAGGCTTTTGCATGCAGCTATACACATGTCGCACCCTGCGCCTGGGAGCTGCACGGACTTTCGTGGCGGTTGGCATGCCGAAGGTAACAGGCGGTAATCAGCGCTGCTTGGCTTGTATCCTGTTCAGTAAGTATTTTTCCACCATGCGTTGCACGTTTTCACCATGCGTTGTATTTTTTCACCATGCGTTCATTTTCCGCATGCAGCCTTAGTCATGTCGCACCCTGCGCCTGGAAGCTGCACGGACTTTCGTGGCGGTTGGCATACCGAAAGTGACCGGCTGTAACTAGCGCTACTTGGCTTGCAGCGCCTCCAAGTTCCTTGAGTTGCATTTGTAGACAATTTGCTGCACAATCGAGCTTTTGCATTCAACTATACAGATGTCGCACCCTGCGTCTGGACGCTGCAGCTGCACGGACTTTCGTGGCGGTTGGCATGCCGACAGTAACAGGCGGTAATCAGCGCTGCTTGGCTTGTTTGAAATCTTGGTCTTGTCGCATATAAAATTCAAATTTTGCACCACATTCAATTACTTCATGCAGCTATACACATCTCCCACCCTGCGCCGGGAAGCTGCACGGACTTTCGCGGCTGGCATGCTGAAAATGAAAGTAACAGCAGGCAGTGACTAGCGCTGCTTTTTTTGTAGCCTGTCCGTATAGTGTTTTACATTTTGTGCTGTTCATTCATGCTTTTGCAATCAGCTGTACACTGCTGCTTTGCACATGTCAGATGTTTAGGCTACATGTACACCAACATGCTTCCTCAAGTGACGCTCAACTTTGCTTCTTCTTGACATTGCATCCAGCTTCAACAAAATGCAGTGGGTGAAGCCGCAGGTGCTTGCATACAGATTAGTCGTTCAGAGCCGTCTGCCGTGCTTGCCAGGCTAAGTTGCTTCAGTGCTACGTCATGATACAACAGTGTACACATGTGTTTGACAGACAGCAGAATGGCATTACAATGGATTGTGCCAGCATTGCTTACAGATGCCAGTCACTGCCGGCAGCTTTGCATGAGGGGGGCCGGGTGGTTCTGCTTCACTTTGCTGCTGGGTTAGAGCGCTGCTGCATGTTACATGTACACCTTGCAGGGTTGCTGCAGCCGCTGCAGCTGTAGCAGCAGCCTTGCTGAGCAGTTGCTTGACGCATAGATCTCTAGAGTACCTGATCAGATAGCCTAAGCTTGCTTGTTGCAGCAAGAACATTTAGTACAGCTGTATGAAATGTATGGTTTGCATAATCAGCGGCCGACACAGGCTGCTGTATCTATAGGCCAGGACCGGCCGGACGCCCAAGAGCTAGTGTTGTGTCCTTATACATCAGGGCAGCAACACCACCGGCGGTGCACGGCACACTGTGCCTGTTTGGAAACCCTATCAACCTGGTACAATCTGCCACTGGCAAAGCTCAGTGCTTTGTCCCGCCACCCGCCGGCATGAGCCACACTGCTATGCATATGTTACAAGGGGGTCCAAACATGCGCCTGACTTGACAGCCATTGCTCAGATTGTTTTGTATGAAAGTCAGGCAATGGCATTGGCAACGCCAGTGTGCCTCCACGTGCACATCCACAGCAGGCAGTTTCTGTTGCGTCACTGCTGCGCACACGCCTCACTTCTGCGCCAGCGCTGCTTTCACCAGTTCACTGACCATCTTCCCGTCCGCGCGCCCTGCTGTCTTTGCCGTCACGAGCTTCATCACCTGCCCCATCTGCTTCACACTGGCGGCCCCAGTCTCGGCCACTGCTGCAGCCACGATGCCGCCCAACTCCTCCCTGCTGAGCTGAGCTGGCAGGTAAGACAGCAGCAGCTGCAGCTCCACCTCCTCCTTGCCTGCAGCCACAGATGCATGCAAAAAGATGCAAATGTCAGTGTCATGCCATGCAACACGACAACCGACAACAAGACGCGTGGGATGGCGCTGCTGAGCTCCTCTGTGCTGAGCAAGCAGACAGCTGCTCCATCAGTTAATTTGAAGATTATGTTAGCAGCAGCTGCTCGCAACAGGGAACTGTACTGGTGCAGTTGCAGCAGCTTTAAGCAGACAGCTACTCCAAAGGTGATGCACAGTAGCAGCTGCAGCCACATGTGCACAAAGTTGCACTTGTTGGCAGTTGAGGAGGATAAACCAAATACCAGTTTTATCAGTATCTGCACCCATTGCGTCTCTGCTGTAGTGCAGCAAATTCTGTGCTTACAGCATGTTTGCTAATGGAAGCACGCGCTCACACACCAGCACACACATCCCTGCTGCCAGCATTCCTGCCGCCACTGCTAACAAGGGCGGCTTACCGAGGTGCAGTACATGGTCACAGCTGCAGGCCAAACCACATTGATGACAATGCAGCAATGACAGCACACCTGCCAGGTCATCCCTGCCGCCCGCCTTGTACTGCTCAATGGAGTCTCGCCGCTGCTTGGACATCTTCTGGATGACGGCCAGCGCCTCAGCATCAGTCACCTGCAGCACAACAAGATAACAAGTAACACGCTCGAGTGACAGATATACCCGATGTTATGTTCTGTGGTGCTACAAAGCAGCTGTCAACCAGTGGACAGAGACAGGTTTGCAGCACAAGTTAGAGCCACGATGCACTTTGCGTGCCGTTGCAACTTTGCCAGCTGATTGCAATATTAGTTCACAGCTACAATCCACACAGGGGCAGTTACAACACCGTGCACTGTTCAAAAGTTATCCTGATCACCAAAAGCCCCTCAGCCCCAATTCCCTACATGCAGCACCAGCAGCAGAAGACCCTGGCAGCGCTGCCAGCTGGCACCACAGCCCTGTTGCACGTGCATCCGCCGTTCACATGATGAAACACTGCCGCAGATGCTGTTATGTTAACTGCAGCAGGCGACGGCACGCACCTCAGTGCCTGACTTTCAAGCATTGCTGCTGCTACAAACGAAGCGCATGCATACGTGCTGCACGCCAGGCAAATCATACAGGGAGGCGATGGCGGTGACCAGCATGCATGCATGCGCCGCCGCACCTGCTTGCCCGACTCCCGCAGCTCAATCTCCCGCTGCTTAAGTGCTGCTGAAAGGAAGCGGATGGCATCCAAGCGTGGAGCATCCTTGGCCTTCATGGCTGCCTGACGCAGCAGCAGCAGCAGCAGCAGCAGCAGCGGCAGCAGCAGCAGCAGCAGGAGCAGCAGCAGCAGCAGCAGCATATGGAAGGCAACACGCACACAACAAAAATATAGTCGAGTACGTGATGCATGCACAGCCACACTTGGCACAGCGTCCATGGAGAATAGGCAGCCTGCTGGATGCATTGGTTACATGTGAGCCTTCATGTAACAACCTGCATTTGAGTTATAACCCTGTGGGCCCGCTCACCCGCACGTCAGCGCTGCACGCTGACTGTTGGTCATCAGATGCACATGCTTGCAGCAAGCGATATGCACATGCTTGCAGCAAGCGACATGCACATGCTTCACATGCAGTGCCGGGTCGTTTCTGATGTGTCTTGCTGCCTACTGCGATTGGGTGCGTACAACCCACCTTCATGTCATCTTTGATGCGTGCTGTGAGGTCGCTCCCAGCAGCAGCAGCAGCAGCAGCACAGCAGACCGACACGTGTAGCCGCCTCTGCAGGCTGCCTGCGCAAGAACACGACGAATCTGAGACAATGAGCATGTGCAAGGACACCCTGCTTGAGATGAAGATGACTGGTGCTTAGTGCAGCAGAAACTATACATCGTGCTGCTGTCGCGCATCCACAGCGTCAAAGCATCATGGCATGCGCTGTACAGCGTTTAGCCCCGGGGCTCATACCCTGCTGAGAAAAGGTGGGATCAGCTTCACGCCCTACACACACTACACCATTCAGCAGGAGCGCATACCTCGGCTGCTGATGACTGGTGTGGATGTCAGTGTATGACGGCCCTACACACCAGTGGCAGAACGAGCAGTGTCGGCACTTGCTGCTGCATGCTTAGCAGCAGCTCTGTCGTAGGTAATGCTACGGCTTGCATGCACGCACAAATGCGGCTCGAGCTCCTTGGAAATGGTGTAAAGCTCTGAAAATGGCAGCCATCCTGCGAATGCGTGCCGCGGCAAAGTGTATCCTGCACTGACACAGTGTCGAGGGGTGTCAGCGTGAAACGGGGCAGGCTCGAAGTTCAAAAATAGCTAGAGACGTTTACACCTAGTGTGCTGTCCGCTACTTTGCATGCTCGACGTGGTACCGCACTGGAGCTGCAGGGGGGTTTATCCGTCTCAACCACCCTGCCAAGGTGGCACCACAGCACCACAGGGCAGTACACGGTATGGTTGTGCAGCGTTGCAGGAAACAGCTGGTCTACCCTTCTCTGAACTATCTCAAGCAGAACAGCAAAACGATAATATGCCAATCCGCCAATCCAACAATATGCAAAAAACATGCCAAAGCAACAATGTGCCAACATATTTTTCACAAGCTGCACATGCTCAACACCTCCCGGATGATGGGCATGCCCACATCAGTGTGCTAAGCAGCAGCACCGTAGCCTACGGTCACTCGGAGTGACTCTAGCCCAGCAGGGGCGCACAGCAATGGCAAGCAGAGTCACCTGACCGCCCCATGCAATGCCGAAAAGGAATTTGCAGTGTCAGCAGTGCCATCAAGTGCGCTGCAATTTGCATATCATTTCTCTGGGGCTTGCCAAGGTGACCCCGCAACAGTGCACGCGGTGGCCGCCATACCTGCAGGTATCAGCAAACTGAAACTACGTCCTCCCCTTGTTCAACAAACATCCACAAACACCGCCAGCATCCCACACACGGACTTGCACAACCAAAGGAAAGCCTGCTGTGGGTCACCCTGCAGTGCTGGCACGCATAGCTCCGGCCACGCAGTTGCATGCAACGCCTCACCCCCTCCAACCACACTTTTCATCAGGCACCAAATGCCAGGTTCTATCTGCAGCATCAGTCTGCCAGACCAATTGGTACAAACAGCAACAACCAGGCAGTCGCTGGCGCCAGCTAGTCGCACACGTGGCAGCAACCGGGCTGCCGCTGATCACGCAGCAGCTTGCATTCTTGACGTCTGGCGCAAGCCAGCCGTTGAGTCACCAAGCATACTTTTGCTGAATGTATTCCATGTAGTCCATTATCACAACAGCTCGCTCGCACACAATACAACACACATTCATCAACACTGCCCTGCCGCAAGGCCCTTGGGCCAAGCTGGCCGAATTCAGCCAGCCAGCAGGTGCCGCTTGCTGGATGCTGCGCCAGAAGCCCCACCTCGGCATGCTGCTGCTGCTTGAGTTGTCAGCAGCAGCAAAAAGAGCTGCCACCAGACACCTCGCAACCAGGAAGCTAGCTAGCCTGCTGCGCAAGTACAATGAAAAGGGTTGCTGGCAGCAGACCTCACAACCACCAGGCTGTGCCCGCCCCAAGTTGATGCCGCAGATGGAGGCAAGCTGGCACTGCTGAGCAACGGCTTGATTGCGTCGCCGGCTGCCTGGGCCGCAACGCAACAGTAGGTGCAATGCACGGCATAAGACATATGTGTTGCAGCAGCTGCAGGGCTATAATGCAGCTGCCTTGACAGCAGCTGCAGCAGTGCAGCTGCCTTGACAGGAAGCTCATGTGCAAGCCGCATTCGGCTCCTGCTGCTCGTTCTGCAGCGGCGTGAGATGGAAGGGTGGGTTTGCCTGATTTGCAGCTGCACCGGCCCCCAAAATGTCCGTCTGGTGCAGCTTGTGTGAGGGGGAGGGGAGAGCAGCTTGCAGCCAGGCATAGCACGTGAACACTGCAACTGAATATCTCACCTGAAGTATCTGCAGGGCTGTACAGAACATGCCATGAGCCCCATTGAGGGCCTTGATCACGGGCTGGAGCCGTATGGAGGGGCTGCACACCTTGATTTGAGCCAGCGCCAAGGACCTGCGGAGGCAGCATGGCCGGTTAGGAGCAAAACACAGCTGGCTTAAACAAGATGCACCTCTTCATCTTTGACGCGTTTTCGTCTGGGTGCGCATGACTTGCGTGTGGCTACTGGTCGGTGGGAGGGGGCTGATAACTCGATGCTACCCAGGCAACAGCGACTGTGCTCTCGGTGCGGTGCTGGCCAAGTTGAGGATGAGCTTCACTTTGTGTTTGAATGTGACGCATATCAGGTTGTTCGCAATCGCTTCTGGCAGCTGTTGATTTTGGAGGGTGGCAGAGCCCAGCTGTGAGCCCTCTTGGACGGTGTCTGGCTGACTTTAGGCAGCAGAGGCAGAGTAGTGTTGCTGCTTTCATCTACTATTGTCTCCTGGTTGAATGTGATCCGGCTATGGCGCATGCTGTGCTCCCAAGTGACACTAGCGCCTCAGAGACAGAATCCTCAGAACTTGTTGAGGCCTCGGATTAGTTGGTTGGATTGGTACTCCTTGGCTGTTGTGGGACCCCATGAGCCTTGTTTGGCTCCTTAGTGGGTGGGCCTGTGGTCTTACTTTGGTATTTAGTATTTGGTAGAAAGCCCTTAGAAAGCAACCAACCGTCCCACACAGAAACATGTAGTGTCAAACAGAAGCCCGCTATGTTTACTTGCTGCACAGAGCCCTGCAGGCTTCGTCTTGTGCAGCGCTGTGAAAGGGAAGGGTGGTTTGCATGATATACAGCTGCACCGGACCCCGCAGAGTCCCTCTGGTGCAGCTCTTTTGAGGTGGATTTTTACGAGGTGAAGCAGCTTACGTGCTGCACAGAGCCCCGCAGGCCTCGTCTTGTGCAGCGCTGTGAGACGGAAGGGTGGTTTGCCTGATTTACAGCTGCACCGGACCCCGCAGAGTCCGTCTGAGGCAGCTTGTGCGGGGGGAGGGGATGGCAGGTTGCAGCCCGGGCATAGCACATTGACACAAACTCATGCAAACTCAGACCGTCAGAAGATTTCATGACAACAGCTGTCCTTGCCATGTCATTCAGTGATGCAGCGACTGCTCGGAGGCATGTAAAAGAACCACCACCACGGTTTCCGGTACACCTGCAGCATCATCCCTGCAAATGAAAATGCTCAGCTGGAGGGAAAATGCAGCTGTGGGTGCTGGCAAGCTCTGGCCATGTTCCACGCCACCCCACACCCCCTCCTGACATATACTTGATCAGGCACACATTGTTGTTGCTTACTTCAATCATAAACATCTGATTGTGTGTACGTGCTGCTGCTGCGTTTTTGCTGCGAGTGTTATTGTCATGACGGGCTCTGACATGGGGTCTACTGGAGACTACTTCAAGGTGGTGCGCAGGTGTCACGGGTGCCTCCCCGCCCGGGGTGTGCACTCGTTGACACTTCTGCCCTTCAATTCTCTGCGCTACAGGTATGTTTGGATTTTTGAGGCCTTGCTGCAGGAATGCGTGCCTGCATGGCAGCCCACTCGGAGCACCAGGAGAACTTGGGCGGGGGTCTCCTGGTCCAGCATTGCTTGAGGTGCGCAGTTTTTGGCATTTACCTGGAGCCCAGGAGCCGTTAAATCCGTTCTTTACATTGGCAACTTCTGTCGGCCTCACCAACACGGCAGCCAAGAGAAATTGGGCTAACGCCAACAGCCAACAGGCAGGCGCTAGCGTCACCTATCCGCACAGATAACAGCAGGGCTGCTGCTGATCACCCATCTCAAGCGCTCCACAACTGCTTTAATTGGCAGTAGTTTCACATGCCAGCTGGCCAGTCAGCCAATACAACTTCGCTGAACAGTCAGGTGTGACAGGACTCTGAAACACAGAATGCAATAGCCACCTCTCAACCTCTGCCTCGACAAGCTGGCCAAACACCCATAGGAATGCACAGCATTGAGCACCACCCTGCTGGATTTGCACGCCACACCAGAGGGCCGCAGTAACAGCGTCTGCTGCACCAGCTGCTGTAGAGGCTGCCATGCTGCTGTGCTGCTGGCTGCGCAGCATAGGCGCTGCTGCTGCAACACCCAACGCTGCCCAGTTGAGTATGGCTGGAGCTGGTCACAGCTGCTGCAGAGGCTCCCATGCTGCTGCCCTCACAGCTTTGGCAGCGGCTTCCTGTGCATGACAGGCTTCAGAACCGACTCCCAACCTGGGCCCTGCTGCGTGCGGTTCAGCGGCGACACCTGCAGCAGCAGCAGCAGCAGCCGCAGCCGCAACCGCAGCCGCAGCAGCAGAAGAACCAACAAGTCACAGGGTGGCAGCCGCTCACAAACAACCCATGCATTCACACACCACAGCCATGGCAGGCGCTGCCGTGCAACGGCGTAATTGACGCCCGCCACGCCAACGACCGACTGCGCCCGCACCCAGCACAACCACCAACGCAGACGGCGACGTCCGCAACAAACGCGACAGGTGCCGCTGAAGCCATACAACACCCGCCCCCCCTGTCGCCTTGAAGCGCCCCAACTCAACAGCCAGCAAATTACAGACAGCTGGACATTTC
>JACERP010001591.1:0-18041 GCA_014080715.1 Scenedesmus sp. NREL 46B-D3 | reverse complement strand
GTGTTTGTCGCATGTGAGGGCGGCCTGCATGCCGTGGCCCGTGCTGCGGTGCATGCTGAGACTCCACGGCAGCGCCCACCAGTGTCCAGTAGTAGAAGCCGCGCACGTCAGCACCGTCAGCAATGGCGCGCAGCGTCTGCAAGCAAGCGCAGCAACCCTGAGGAAGATGACAGCACACTTGCAGTTCTACATACCTGCAGGAGGAGCATGGTACGCAACACGATCTGCAGGAAGGTACACTGTCACAATAATGCAACGCAATCTCTGCTGTTTGAACAAACAAGCTTAGATCGGTGCCGCACAAGCATGTAGCATGTAGCAGGCACCTGCCTGAAGCTGACAGCAGGCAAGTGTAGCGGCAGCATCAGTCTTGATCATGCCGTGCTACCAAGTACTAGCAGTCGTAGTAGGCCGTCCATGGCCGCTCACCGCGCGCATGTACTTGTCAATCATGATGGCCCTGTTCTTGTCGCTGCGGTCAGCAATGCCCGTCTCTGTGATGTAGATGGGGATGCCGTACTGGCTCGACTGCGGCCAGCAGCAGCACCAATGGAAGCGGCAAGGGCAGCAACAGCAGCACCAGCATCAGCATCAGCATCAGCACCAGCAGCAGTGAGGCAACACAAGCAATGATGCTGCGGCATCTGCAGCATCAGCAGCATCAGCACCGGCAGTACTGGTGGCAGCAGCCTGTCGCTGACACCACTGCCTGGCAAAGGTGGTGTGAGGCATTCAGACATACACACAGGACGGACCAGCCAGCAAAGAGCCAGCGCGTAGGGAGCTGTGCCGATGCCCCTGCATGTTGCACAGCTAAGAGCACACAGTGAACAGTATTGCAAGCACACCAGCCAACAGAACCAATTGCAAGCAGTTTAGTAGCATGAGAGGTTCCGTGCAGGCACCACCACAGGCATCCTACTTCACAGGCACAACCCAGTCACCTGTATGAGTGCCCCTTACAGCTCGTCTGCTTGGATGGGACAGTACATGCCTGCCATAACATGCTCGTGGCTGTGCTTGCCAAAACAAAAATTTGCAGTGCTGCAGACTGCTACACGCTCAGCTCACCTGCGTGGAATGCCACATACAGCCCGTCTGCTTGGGATGGGGCAGTGCACGCCTGCCATGTCACGCATGTGGCTGTGCTTGCCATACTTGCAGTGCTACAGCCTTCTGCGTGCTCTGCTCACCTGCATGAGTGCCTCGTACAGCCCGTCCGCGTAGATGGGGTAGTACATGTCAGTCATGACCTCCCCGGGCAGGCACCACGGCTTCATGTACCACGTGACAACAGACCTGCAGGCACGGGCAGCACCCGGCAGCAAGGCATGCGTTGCTTGAATTCACACCAAGTGCCAGACAACATCTTGCACGGGTGCAATCGTGGCTGTGTGTGCCAAGTGACCACAAGATTGTAACTGAGAGCAGCAAGCAGCAGCAGCAGCAGCAGCAGCCGCAGCGGCAGAGGCCGCCAACCACTAGCAGCATGATGATGTGTGGGCATGTTCATACCTTGCAGATGAATGTTTGGCGCACAGCTGTTGAGGCAATGACCAATGCAAGACACCAGTGAGTTGCCTTCAAGCTTTGTAGTGGAGCCACGACCGTTAGCAGCTTGCTCCAGCAGAGCAGACGAGCACATCAGGGCCAGGAGTGGCAGCAGCAGCTCCCACCTGCTGTAGTAGTTCACGCCGAACCAGTCGCAGGGCGGCTTGCCTCCTGGGTGCTGCCACTCCAGCCACTGCCCCAGCACTGGGATCTTCCAGGTGAACTTCCCCGTGAGCATCCAGGTGTGGATCAGCTCGTAGCCCCACCAGTAGTTCATCCAGTCCGCTGCATAGCTGCGGAGGTGGGCATGCGTTTGGGTGTTGTGGGCCACAAGGAAGCAGCCAGAGCCACAGCAGGCAGTTGATATGGAGGCAGACTGCAGGAAGGAGGCATGCAGGTTGAGGCATGTTGGTGGGGCATGCAGACAGCATCACAAGAGTTTGCGGCGGGCTGCACAAGATCCGGGTCAAGGTCCATGCTCTGTTTCCCGGCCTCGCTGCTCAAGCTGCAAGTGGGTGTTTGAGCAGGACGATGGCCTAGGTGGAGCAGCGGTACTCACGCAGCCAGGCCCCTCAGCAGGCGTGGTCCTGTGGCCAGAAAGGTTATGTGGTGGTGCACCAGACCAACCTGAGCAGTGGCAGCAGCAGCAGCAGCAGCAGCAGCAGCAGCAGCAGCAGCAGCAGCGAACACATGCCATTTATGCAAGACAGAGGCTGTGCAGGGCTGCAGCGTGTACTATGAGCAATGATGTGCAAGCGTCTGGCCAACACTGTTAGCAGTACTCAGTGGGGTATGGCAAGCGACGCCCATCTTCGCTGTCAACATGCCACCATGTGGTGCTCAGTGGGCTTTGCTTTGACATACTACGGCCTCCGCATGCAGGTTCTGCCAGTGCTGATGCTCTTAGGTGGCATGATAGCAGCCTGTACAAAACTTGTCAACCCGCTGCTTGCATCACAAGGTGGTCCATGACCACAACCTCAGCAATCACATAAATCAAGAGCTTGTTTGCAGGCTCTTGCTCCGCGGGTTGCCCTTGATGGCCCCATGCGCCAATGCATATGCAACATCCGTACACTGTCGCACCCGCCAACCACACAGGTGTCACTGTCCTGTCGCATCACGACCAGCACATCACGGCCCTCACCTGCAGGCTCTTGCCGATTGGCGTGCGCTTGATGGCCTCGTATGCCTCGCAGTGCGCCTGCAGCATGTGCATGACCACCTTGCCGGCTGTGATGCAGGCCAGCACCTTGCCTGGCGGGTGCATGCCCGTGATCCAGCCCAGGAACGTGGCACACTGCGGATGCATCAGGGCAGAAACATGCTGTCAAGAGACGGGGGCAGCAGCAGCTGACGAAGTGGAGGGTGCAGCAGCGCTACCCTGTCTGAGGGTTCATGCCCTGTGCTCAGCCCAGACACAGGGCACCCGGCAACCAGCAGCAGCAAGCACACACTGTGCAGCGTTTGATCAGGCATGCTGCATGGCAGCGCTGCTGGCATATGACCTGCTATGGTCCTGCAAGCTGGGGCGTGCTCGGCAGCGGATGGACATGCAAGCCTCCTGCTGCTTGCTGCTGCTGCTGCTGCTGCTGCTGCTGCTGCTGCTTTTGCTGCTGCCAGCTGCTCACTGTGGGCTCGTTGAACGTGGCCCAGTAAGTGATGCGGCTGCCAAACAACTCCACTGCCTTGATGGACCATGCCACAAAGTGCTGGATGTTCTCCGCCTTCTCAAAGCCGCCGAGGTCCTCAAACCACTGCAGGGCACAGTACACACAGTTCAGGGCCAAAAAACAACTGAAGTCCCCTGCTGCTGAGCTTCACGTCAAACTGGCTGGAGTTGCATCCAGAATTCTGCCCAGCCTGCAGCTCACTGCCCTGCAACAGTGTGCAAGTGCAGGCAATGCCAGCTCGAGGCCTGCAGAGCTGCAGCAGTCCTGAGCCATCTGCCCAGCGGCTGGCTGCCTGGCTGCTACACCCTACCTGTGGGTGTGTGAAGTGGTGCAGCGTCGCGTTGGGCACGATGCCTGCCGCATCCATAGCGTCCAGGATGGCATGGTACCTGCAACACCACGCACCAGCAGCACGGCAGGACTCATCCACACAGCACGTCAGCAGCACAGCAGCAGCAGCACAGCAGGACCAGGCCAGCGGCACGGCAGGACTCATCCACTAGCAGCGACCAAGCAGCTGCCACAGTCGGAGCAGCACAGCAAGCGCGGCACGAGTCAGTGCAACCACCACCACCAGCCATACTGTCCAGGATGGCGTGGTCCTTGCAGCACACCACGCCAGCAAGGAAGCCTTGACACATCATTGAGGCGGTTGCAACACAGCAAAGCGGGCCAGGCCAAGCCGCATCATGACAGCAGGGTCTGCACTGCTGAGCTGACGCGAGTGCCTCCTGCAAGCCCTGCCCCAGCTGCTGATGATGCAGCGCATTCGGCTTCTGGAGCGCACCTTGCCACTGCGGCCATGTCTATCTGCCCCTTGCGTGGCTCGATGCGTGCCCACTCAATGGACAGCCGGAACGCGTTGCAGCCCGCCTGAGCCGCCAGCTCCACATCCTCCTCATACCTGGCAGTTGCAAAGGCGGAGGTGGACGGCAGTAGCACGGATACGACGGAGGCGGGACAGCTAGAGGGACACCAGCATCTGTGCTAATGCTTGCGTACAAAGGACTGGCAGGCCCAAAATCTGTTCCAGGTAGCATGGACTGCTCGTGTTTTCAATATGCAACAGCTTGCAGCCGCTTGCTGAATGCTGGTTGAAGTTCAAGCGCAGCCCAACAGACATTGCTTGCAGGACAGCTTGCAGGAAAGCAACTGCCGTCTCCGCACCTGTTCCAGGTGTCTGGGCAGGTCTGCAGCACGCTGTGCTTGCCACTGAACCGATTGAAGCCAAATGGCAGCGCTTTGAAGGGGAAGTTTGACTTGATGAAGTTGGTCCAATTGGAATCATCATCGCCTGAGTTCTGCCACATGGAGATAGCCACTCCTTTGTGAAACACCTCCTCCTTACCTGCAGCAGTGCGGTAATCCATTGAAGCAACCAGGAGCCACACAAGGCAGGGTGCAGGAAAAGCATAGGCCTAGGGTGCCAGGGCTGCTTGCAGCAGCTGGTAGTTACGGTGAAAGCAGGTGAGTGCTTGCTGCTGCATGCCAGCACAGCAGGGCTGTACTGCAACGAAATAGCTTGCCTGTGCCATTGCTGGACGCTAGGCTTCCCTCCCCATCCATACTGCTTCTGGATCGCGTGGCAACCATGGTGTTCAGCTTCTGGGTGTGAACTATGTAGCTCAACACATCTGCATTGTCTATGTGGGACGATGCTGCTTGCTATCCCTGCCAGTCGTGTACAACCACTGTCATTCTAGTTATAAGGACCCCTGAGCTGCGTCCTTCGTTGATCGAGGTGATTGTGTTCTCGCTGACCCTCCAAGTGACCTTGTCATATGTGCACGAACGCGACGAGGACCGTGCACCCTTAAATGCTTTGGTTTGGCTAGGTTTGAAATGTTTGGTGACCACTTGTTCTCTCCCCTCGAACGGTTGCAACACAACTCCCACCATGGACTAGCACTGTTGCGCTGCGAAGGTCAGAAATGTGTGCCTCTAACTTTTAGTTGAATGGGAGAGCACGGGCTTCAGTAGCTTGAACCCAGTCAACTGCTTTACAGCAGTCCTGCACGTGGCCAGCATGGCTGCCCATGACTCTTTAACTGTCCTGGAAGTCGCCCTACATGAGATTGTACAGGTAGTCACTGCTGTCAAGCTGCTATGGCTCCAGCACCATCATACTGCTAGCGCTGACGCAGCAGCTGCTGCTGTCACTGGCAGACCACATTGAGTGCTGTGCTATTACTGTATGTATGCATATGCATAATTTGGCATTTCATGGCAGCTATTGCAAGGTTGACAGACACCATTCGCTCGCTGCACAGGTGCTGACGCCTACTGCAGAGCAGTGGGAGCACCGCAAGCAGTTCGTATCGCAGCATGTTCAGCGCCTGGCAGCTCAGCTGAACTTTTCCCATCAGATCACCTTATCCCCATTTGGCTCATCTCTGAGTGGTCTGTGTGAGTTTGCAGAGCACCCTGTCGTCGCAGCATGTGCATGGTGGAGTGCTGACTGTGCAGGAGTGCTAGCACAGCACATTATGTCCAGCAGGCACATGCAGATACGACGATGGATGTTTGTGCGGTGCACTTGCCTGCTGTGGAGCACTCCTTTGCATGCATGCAGTGCTGTGTCCTTTTCACATGCCTGCAGAGGCCGCAGTGCAGGGCATTTTTCACAACCATTCAGTACACTTGCACAGTAGCTACGTACATCTGACCTTTGAACCATGCAACAACCAGGCAGCTGTGGCGCAGCTCCTGAGCAACTCATCTGCTCCCTACCATGTATGCATGCAAGAGTGCACACGGCTTCTCAGCTGCTGCTGCTGCTGCTGCTGCTGCTGCAGGCCTGGCAGACAGTGACATCGACCTTGGCGTGTTTGGCCGCTTCAAGGGGGGCCCTGTCGAGGCGCTGGGGTCGAGGCAGCAGCAGGCGCTGCTGCGCTTGGTGCTGCGCGCCATCCAGGATGCCCGCCTGGCCAGGCACAAGGTGCGGCTGCAGCACGCAGTTGCTAGCCCTGGCCGTCAAGGTCAGCGTCAACCATGCTGATTGACAAGGACGCGCTGCTTGTTCAGCAGTCCCTGCTCACAACTCGGCAGCAGAGCGGCGCCAGCTGCAGCAGGCACAGCCGCAGGTATGCGCAGCATATGCACAAGCATGCAGGCTGTGCTGTGAGCTGCAGCCTGCTAGCCCTGGCGTGCGTGTGAAGCGCGCTGGGGGTGTTGCTGCGCTGTTGCATGGCTGCAGGTGCAAGGCATCTGGGGTGCGCGCGTGCCTGTGCTCAAGTACACGTGCTCGCTGTCAGGCCTCGACTGCGACATCAGCCTGCAGGCAAGCGAGCGCTGCTGCTGCTGCCATGGTTGCTGTTGCGGTTGGGCTTTGCTGGATGTGTGTGCGCAGCGACCGCCCTGCTGATGCCGCACGTGACGACAAGCTCCCGCATGCCTTGCAGCCAGATCGCGGTTGTCATGCAGGGCAGTGCACACAAGTCACTTGTTATACGGGTGTTGTCTTATTGCTTGTGTGGTTTTTAATTCCAGCTTGCCGCATGCGTGCAGGACGCGGGGGCTCTGGTGAAGGCCCATGTGATGCATGCCCTGAACCGCAGCAGCAGCCACCTGTCAGCGCTGTATCGCTTGGTCAAGCTGTGGGCGCAGGCGCACGACCTCAACGATGCCAGCAGGTCGACGTTCAACAGCACGAGCCTGCTGTGAGTGCGGATTGCGGCGGTGTTGTAAATGATTTGCATTATTTGAACTGGGCTTGCAGCAGCTTTGATTTGTTGCCAGATGCGCTCCCTGCTCCGCATGAGTTTGGTTGGATTTTTTCATGCAAGCACTTGCGCATGCGGAGCAGCAGCTGCAGAGTTCTGACTGCTCCGTGGGTGCTCGACTCGCATGATGTGTGCTGTACCCGCTGGTGCTGCAGGTACATGACGATCTTCTACCTGCAGCAGCTGCAGATGCTGCCAGCGCTGCGTGAGCTGGTGCCACCAGCACTGCTGAGGCAGCCAGAGCAGCGCCTCCTGCAGGTGCGCACGCTAGCCTAGAAAGAAAGGACAAAAGAAGAAAGAGGAAACAAACACACACATAGCAAGGCCTCACATGCTTATGGCGACTTACATGCCGCTGCCATGCATGCCTTGAAGCCTGCCAGCGTCTTTCAATTGACACCGTGTTATGTCTGATTGGTGCTGTTGACCGCACCTCCACGGTATCGTGTTGTTCAATTCGGTCCAGGTGCAGCGAGTTACGGCTTTGTCGTGCTGTGGCATGACATGCTGTTGTGGAAACATGAACCTCTCCTTTCCTGCCACCTCTGCATGCTGTTGGCTTATCCACATCTGTCCAACTCCCACTTACCTGCAGGGCCTCAACAAGGAGCAGTGGGAGGACGCCCGGCAGCTGCAGCTGCTGCTGGATGCAGTGCAGGCGCACGCAGCAGACTGGCAGCAGCAGTATCAGCAGCGCCAGCAGCAGCAGCAGCAACCTGTGCCGCAGTTGGGCTGCTTGCTGCAGGGCTTTTTCCATACGTGGTCTGGTCCGCTGTCTGATTGGGTGCTGGGTAAGAACAGGTGAGGCAGCTGCTGGCATGTTGGTGCAGCTCCCACCACTTGCAGGACGCCAGCCGCCTGTGGGCCACAGCCTAGGCCAGCGGCAGTAAGCTGATGACTGGTGCTGCTGCCTGCACCTTTGCCACACAGCTGGCTCAAGGCAGTGATGCACATCAATACAGCTGTGTTGTGCTTTAGTGTTGCATTGGGCTGAGCAGATGTTGCTAGGAGGTGAGCAGCAGCTCTGCTTGTACCAGCTGTCTGACTGGCTGTTGCTCTTGTGACTGGCGGCTCTGCCAGGGATCTCCATGCTGATCTGTGGCACGGCACATGGGCACCTGGGAGCTTCGCCAAGCCCTACATATTCAGCTTGCAGGACCCCTTCCTTGCAAACGACTGTCCAGCACGTGCGATCGGCAGCAACACAAACAACAACGGGGGCACCGCAGCCTTCATTGCATACATGTTCAGTAGCAGCAGCAGGGTGATGCAGCGTTACTGTGACGCCTCCAAAGATTTGGCAGCAGAAACAGCTGCTGCTGCAGCAGCTGGGTCAGGTGGTGCACAGCCGCATGCGCCGCATGTACAGCAGCATGAGCTTTGGCGCAGCAGCAGCAGCAGCAGCAGCAGCAGCAGCAGCACTAACCATGCACGACATCAGCAGCAGCAGCATGAGCTCTGCAAGGTGCTGGGCTGGCTGTTTGGCCCACAGGCAGTGCTGCTGCTGGGTTGCCAGGAGCAGCAGCAGCAGCAGCAGCAGCAGCACCGCAGCAGCAGATGGCCAGCAGTCCAAGTGAGCCCAGGCCTTGCATGGGCACAGCATCCCTTCCATCCACATCTACTGACGGCGCTGCAGCAGCAGATGCGCCAGCCGAGCAAGCAGCAGCGGCCGGGAGATGAGCTGACATGGCTGGTCGAGCAGCTGGGGGCAGCGCTGGATCCTGACAGGAACGTGCTGAGCCTCGCACACCTGAGCCTGCTGTCCAAGCACAGCGCTGTGGCAAGGAGTGCACGGCCGAAGGCACGCAAGCCTGCTGCTGCCGCGACAACTGCTCGGGCAGCTGCATCAGCGGGCATGCAGGTGCAGGGCTCCAATGCAGCGCTGGCTGCACATATGGCACCTGCGCAGCAACAGCAACAGCTGCAACAGCAGGATCAGGGCCAGCAGCAACAGCAGCAGCAGCAGCAACAGCATCTCGTTGAGGTGAGACTAGAGGGGCTGCCACTTCCACAGCCAGATGTGCAGCTGCTATCGCGACAGGCGACACTGGCGGCTGAGCTGCACCAGCTGCAGTCCAGGCTACGAGCACCTGCCAATACACTGAAATCGCCCAAGAATCTGCCTAAGGTGGCGAAACAGGCAGTGCGGGAGAGCGTGCAGCTGGCTGTGCACCGCATACAGCAGTTGCAGCAGCAGCAGCAGCAGCAGCAGCAGGACGATGTAGAGCAGCTAGGCAGCAGCAGCGTTTCGCAGTATAGCTTGATGGCTGTGTTGCAGCAGCATGGCTTTGTGCAGCTGCTAGAGCAGTGGGGGTTCATCAAGGACGGTATACTGTGGCAGCAGCTGCTGCTGCCACCGCCCGGCCGCCGAGCAGCCGCAAGTGCAGATGAAACTGATGGTGGTGCTAGGGCTGGGCCAGCAGCAGCAGCAGCAGCAGCAGCAGCAGCGACAGGCATGGCAGGTGCGGCTGTGAACTTGCAAGCGTCGTGCAGCGCTGACAGGCAGCAGCCCGCAGCCGCGCTTGCAAGCAGCAACGGCATGACGCGGCCAGCGCCAGCATCGGACACTGCGTTGGCATACAGCGCACACACAGATGCAGCAGCTGCTGACAGCAGCAGCCGTCCCAGCAACATGCTGCTGGAGCTGGTAGGCAAGAAGGATCCAGCGGCAGGGCTGAAGCTGTTGTATCGGACCCTGTCCAGTGCCAACAAGTGCGCCCTGCAGGCAGCAGGCGGCAGGGAGGCGCACCCAGCAGCAGCAGATGCAGTGAAAGCAGAGTCAATGCAGCTGGATGGCTGGGAGTGGTTCAGCATGGAGGCACGAGAGGACCTCCAGCAGCAGCAGCACAGCAGCAGCACCGCAGGATGCTGCTGCTGCTGCTGCGTGGAGCTGCCACCTCTGCACGTGCTGCGGCAGGACTGCTGCATGCAGCAGCTGGTAGCAGGGTGCAAGCTGAGTGTGGTGGTGGACACGCCAGCTCAGCTGATGGACAAGACGCCTGAGGCTGCTGCGCGCGCTGCTGCGCATGAGGCGCTGGATTGGCTGGTGCAGCAGCCTCATGTTATTGAAGCGGTAGCAGCAGCGATGACCATCACATGCCCTCAGCAGCAGCAGCACCAGCAGCATGGGCAGCAGCAGCACCGCAACCAGCAGCAGCAACAGCAACAGCAGCCAAAACCGGCGCAAGAAACCCTACATGCAGCGGTGCGTGTCATGAACGCCCCTTCAAAGAGCATGTCAGCAGCGGGCGCTGCCACCGCTGTGATGGATGCAGCAGCACAGACAGCGGCGGCTGCTGCAACAGCAGCCCTCAACTCTCCTCTACTGCCACAGCGGCAGCAGCACGGGCATGCAGCAGCAGCAGCAGCAGATGACCTTGCAGGCAGGATGTCTAGCATGCCGCTGCAGCTGGCCAGTCCCACTGCAGCTGAGGTACCGTCACCCATGTCTGGAGCAGCGGTGCAGCAAGGTTGTGCAGCAGTCACAGTAGACGAGGCTGCAACCACGCCAGCAGCAGCGCTAGAGGCGGCAGCAGCAAAGCAGTACAAGAACAAGCTGCGCTCCCTGCAGGAACAGATCACGGCCATGCAGCGGAAACTGGAGTGGCGGTCTAAGGCTTTGCAAAAAGACAATGAGCTGCTGGCAGAGCTGGAAGCAGAGGAATCAGCTGCCCGGCAGGCTGCTGGTGTGGGCCGTGCCGCAGCTACTTGCAGCAGCAGCAGCAGCAGGCAGCACGCAGGAGCTGCAGATGCACCCGATGCAAGTGGAGCTTTGCTGCTGGAGATGGCACTGCAGCAGTCGACGGAAGGAGCGATGAAGTTGATGCGGCATGAAGTCAATGACTGCAAGGGCAGGGTGAGACAGAGCAGGGAGTCGCTGCGGCAGCTGCAGGTCAATGTGCAGAAGCTCCAAGATCAGCTTGCGGCGCTGCAAGCTGCAGGGCCAGCAGCTTTTGCTGCTACGATGCGGCGACATCCAGGACGACAGGTCCCAGCTCGACGCACAGCAGCAGCAGTTGCAGGCAGCAGCAGCAGTGTTGCGCGGGGCGCTACAAAGCGCAAGCCCAGAGGTGGCAAGAAAGCTGCAGCGGCTGCAGCTCACTGAAGCAGAAGTTACAGTGTCTGCAGGTGGTGATGTTGGGTGCCTCTGCTTGCTTTTCAACATGTACAGTGCAGCATCGCGTGTAAACGCAGCAGCATGTGCTGCGCTGTTGTGCAGATTTGCACCTCATCATGATTAGCTCACACCACCCACTGCTCCTTACCCATGAATGACCATTTTACACCATGACAACCCGCACGATTGGCACGCCAGACACCAGATGCTGCGGTTTGCGCTCAGTAGTGCAGGAAGCAGCTTGTCCTTTGGTCAAGCGTGGGTCACGGCTGCGCGTGCACAGGGTGTCCTGGTCACTGGGCCTGTCCAGCATGCACAGGGTGTCCTGCGCACATTGTGTAGCTGCTGATGTGACAAGGGGCAAAGGCACTTGATGCGGTGTGCTGTGCGCACAGTATATGCATGCATGATCGTACGTGGCTTCTCTGCAGTTCCTTGTATGCTGGTGATGATGCTTTGAGCCTTGTATGGTGGTGACATATCAATGCTACCAGGCCAGTGGTTGTGGGGGTGACTCTTGAAAATGTCTCTGCAGCAGCTGCAGCAGTGGTGCAGGTCTTGGAAAGTCAACCTGGCAAGTCTACATGTTTCCCAATGTCACACCAGATGAGTTGAATGAACGATGTGCCGCCAGGAGAGCCTGATGAGGCTTGACGACAGAGATCCACCATTTACCAACTTGAGCAGGGCCACTGGCCCACTAAGGACCCACACAAGGCTCGTGGGGTCCAAAACTGTCTCACCACAACCAAAGGGATCTATCAGAGATTGCTCTGAACAGTACCACACCGTGTGGTGAGTCAGTCAGTCAGTCAGTGGTGAGTCAGTGAGTCACTGCCGGTGACAGCAGGCGCGCCTAGCGTGCACATAAAGAAACTATACAGAGAGGAGGAAGCAACTTGCATGCAATAATGAATCACTACAACTTGCCATACAAAACAAGCAGATGTAGTCGCACACTGACACTTGCCATGCGCAGTGCAGTATGCTCAGCCATCACATTGTGATGGCAGCTCATGCACTCGTGTGGGCCTGCAACTGCACAACCCCAAGGTGCCACGGTAGGTCGTGTCAAATCCGGCCGGCGGCAAACATTCCACTGTCTGCTTCAGCAGGTGGTCTGCCGTGATGGTAACATGCATGCCACACGGGCACAAAGGTAGCAAGGCCTGGCCAGGCTATCAGGTGAGAACCCGCTACCGGCAATTGGAACGCTCACGGCGCAACCATGCCAGCAGGAGACAATCCATGGTTTACACTGGAGAGGCATTCAACATTAGTTGAAGCGACGGGCCTTCTGTTGTCGACACTGGGGTTGTCCCCTGCACAATTGTTAAAGCGACTGTTTGGTTTCCTGGCCTGGCATGCACTTAGCAGCAGCCGTGGCCACCTGCAGGCCATTGTTTTGTTTTACAATGACATTGCATTGAATCGATTCAAGCCCACCTGGGGTCATTTTGCTGTCGACAAGTACCCTCCCGCCCACCCTGACAGTAGCTCACCTGTGGCTGTGGGCCGCGGGGTACTGCTGCTGCTGCTGGGTCACCTGCACGGCAGAACGTAGACCC
Source organism: Scenedesmus sp. NREL 46B-D3 (assembly GCA_014080715.1). Taxonomy (NCBI): domain Eukaryota; kingdom Viridiplantae; phylum Chlorophyta; class Chlorophyceae; order Sphaeropleales; family Scenedesmaceae; genus Scenedesmus; species Scenedesmus sp. NREL 46B-D3. Next base: position 5,410 of record JACERP010001591.1, on the reverse strand, counting down.
AGCAAGCACAGGCAGTGATCATAGCGGTCTCAGCTCCAAGCCCCAACCTTTCACACTAGGTTACTTTGATAATTGGGTGTTGTCTGGTGACAAGCAGAAGTATCCGGCCAACAGACTGGGTTTCAGTGCCATGTGTAACCGCATTGATTATCGTTCAAGCTAATCTAGCGCGCACTTTTGGCCGGATGTTGCTCCTTGTAGCAAACTTCAGGTGTTCAGCATAGTTTACGACAGCCCTGCCTCCAGAGCAACTGCCTGGGGACCCTGCAGGCGCAGCGGCGGCAGCAGCAGCAGGCGGTGGTGCAGGCGCTGCTCTGGCAGTTGCAGCGCCTGAAGCTGGTGCTGCCAGCTGTACGCTGAAGCTGTCTGTTGGGCACGGCGCAGAGATGCCTCCGGTAAGCCGCCAGCTGCATCAGGCTGCCGACACATGCCCTGGAACGTGTAACAGTCATGTCTAGCTTGGCTGCAGGGCTGCGTGCAGGGCCAGCCAGCGAATGTGCAGCACACAGGGTGTTGCAAAACACGCCGACCATGTCCGCATGCAGCGCGACACAGCCCTGCAGCGCTGCTTGGCAGCGCGCTGCGGAGGGATGTGCGCAATGGGCGTGGACGCCGCCTGGGTACTCGCACTCAATGCACTCGGCGCCGCGGCTGTTCAGTGACTGACAAGGTCCGGGCTGCTCCTGCTGCTGCTGCTGTTGCTGCTGCTGCTGCCGCTGGGGCTGCTGCTGCTGCTGCTGCTGCGGCGGCTGGGGCCGCCATTGTCTGCAGGGCGCGCAGGGCCTCATCACGTACCGCATCCGTGTGCTGCCAGCGCCAGCTGGCGCTCACTTTGAGGACGCGGCCGCACCCCAGCAGGGCGCCGACACGCCATGGCTGCAGGGCCAGCTCTGCGATGAGCCCTACCAGCATGCCGACATCCTGGAGATCGGCGCGTTCAGCAGCTGCGCTGAGTGTGAGCGCAAGCTGCGGGCAGAGGGGCTGGTGCGGCCTGACCGGACGCTGAGGATGCAGCTGATGATGATGAACGTGCAGTGAGCGGTTGGGAAGGTGAATGCGTCGGCTGTGTGATCACACCCAACAGTCAGCATGCATCGCCAGCTGCAGCGGAGATGAGATACTCAGAATAGGGTGGCAGTCAAAGGGCTGGTTGTTTCTGCACTGAGTACGCCCTGAAGGCATGCTGGGGTGTGGTTGATGTTTGTCACCTTTACAGAGTCAGCACTTGGCACGTTGTAAGTTGGCACATGGTGTGAGGATACAAAACGAAATGGAATGGCTTCTGGTGCCTAGGTGATCGCTGCACTGTGATCAACATGATACATGATGGATATTATCTCCAGGAAAGGATGGGTGCTGTGCTGGCGACGTTTGGTATCTTTGGGTCAAGTAATGGCCGGGTGCAAACCCCAATGAGCGCAACGACAGCTCGCTGCAGCGAGGGATTGTGCCTGGGGCTGGTTCAGTCCTGTACTACTGTACTACGTTGTACTGTATTGTATTGCAATGGTTGCAGGTGCACACTACTAGTATGTGCTGTTGTCTGTTGCATGTGAGCTGGCTTAGAGAACCGGCACACTGAAACAGGCACAACTCATGAAGCTGCAACGGCTGTTTGCAGCGCCAAGCGCTAGCATATTGCGCCAATGTACAGGAGCTGCTGGGATTGATCTCAGATATCTGTTCAGCCGTGTTTGGTAACAGGATGGTTCGGCTCATTGGTGCACGCATATGAAGTGCCACGTGCCTATCATAGTCATAGTATGGCAGCCATGGGCAACGGCCCTAGCCCAACCCCTTGATTGAGCCCAAGCATCACCAGAAGCCCAGTATCTTCGCTGCAGTAGCCTTGAGCTGCAGCTGCTGGATGAGATGCATTACTAACTCGGGGCCGAGTTACCAAGTTACAAAATGACTCTAGCGCCTCAGAGACAGAATCCTCAGAACTTGTTGAAGCCTCGGATTAGTTGGTTGGATTGGTACTCCTTGGCTGTTGTGGGACCCCATGAGCCTTGTTTGGCTCCCTAGTGGGTGGGCCTGTGGCCCTACTTTGGTATTTGGTATTTGGTATCTGATAAATTATACTTAGCATGCACGGCACCTGGGTATACTAAATACATGCAAATGCTTTTGCAGGTAGTATGTACATTGGGTACATGACGACGTGGCTAGCTGCACATGCTGCCGCCATCAAGAACTAGGGTTTGGCCCGTCATGAATGTTGCGCGCGTGGCAACCCAAACTGCTGCCTCTGCCACCTCCTGCGCTGTGGCTATCCTGCCCATAGGGTAGCTAGCATTGGTCGCCGCCTGCAGCATCGCAGCGCAGCAACAGCAAGGCCGTCAGGAGCCACAGGTTTGACAGAGCACACCGTGTGCAACTGACTGACTTGACGCTCACAGGCCAGCGTGTTCCATAGCAACTGGTGCTGTTGTGCAGGCTTCACAACAGCACCAGTTGCTATGGAACATACTGGCGTGTGAGCGTCAAGTCAGTCGAGTACAGGACTGCAAGTCGGCTGCTGTCTTCATGCAACCCACACCTGCCCCCCCCCCACACACACACACACGCACGCCAACCAACCAATCAACCAACCACACCACACCAACTAGCAACGTACCGCCCGCGTGACACATGGGTACAAGGCAGCAACACCGAGCGCAAAAAGCTGCCAGTAGCAGGCTGCATGAGGTGACCCTTGCCAACTCACAGCTGCACTGCGACACACGTTCCAAAGCCATTGTACGCACGCAGCCGTTGTCACAGTGCTGACCAAGTCAGCATGGCCGCCTGCCAGTAGATGCAGACAGTGCCATGAGTTCTGCAGCTCTACCGCCTGCCCACCTGCCATTCTGGCCACTGCTGTGAGAAGCGCGCGACCATGGGCGTGTCCGTTGTGGCGGGGTTGATGCAGTTCACGCGGATCTTGCCCGCGTACTCTGCAGCAGCGCTGCGCATCAGCCCCACCAGCGCATGCTTGCTGCAGCTGTAGGCTGAAAACTCCGGCATGCCTTGCAGGCCTGCGGCAGCAGCAGCGGTGGCACACACAGCTAACACCAGCAGGCAAGCCAGCCTAATCTGAGTGGTTGACTGCCATGAGTTGCACCACTGGTGATGGTCTGAAGCCCAGTCCTGCTCACTTAAACACAGATGATAATGTCCCTGAACACAGTGAAGTGATGTTGGCACTGCCAGCTGAGGCTTGCATGCAGCCAGTCTCATGTATGCTAGCTTTAGTAGCGCTGCTGTTGAAACACGCACCTGCAGTTGATGATGTTATCACAATGGAACCCTTGTTCCCTGCTGTCGCAAGCATGAGCGGCACCTGATGCTTGATGCACAGGAACGCGCCCCGCACATTGACCGTCAACACCCTGTCAAATGTTTCCGTGCTGTAGTTGTGAGTTTGGGCTCTGTCTCCTTCAACGCCGGCATTGTTGAGGCAGCAGTCTAGCCGGCCAAACCTGCAGCAGCAGCAGCAGTAGCAGCAGCAGCAGCAGCAGCAGCAGGACTCATGCCGGGATGGCTGATCATGGCTCAAGAACCGGCCAGAAGCATGCATTGAAGCCAGTAGCCGGCGCAGCACTTGCTCACACAGACCGTGTAGGGTGCGTATTGGTGGAGTGCTTCTTGGACAAATGTAACATGCAGGGTTCCATGTGCCGTGCTTGTGTGCTGCCTGTTGAGCAGTGAGCCAGCTCATCAGCTGGCAGAAAATGCTGTGCAGTTCGTGCAGAAGGATCAACGGAGTCCATGGAGGTTCTTTTGGTGTAGCTGCAACATCATGGCAGAAGCACTCACTGGCTACACACGCCATCAACAAGAGCTTGGACGTCCTCTTCCTTGGAGACATCTGTTCTTATGAAAACAGCATGGGCACCAACCTCTGCAGCGCGGGCACCAAGGCAGAGAGTTGCGAGTACCTGTGGGTTACGTTAGCGTATACATCACAGCACTGCTTGCCCGCTGCTGTTGCTGCTGCTTTGTGTATGCTGGTGCTCCTGCTGCTGCTGCCACTGCTGCTTCTGCTGCTTGTGTGCGTGCCCAGGCCTGTTGCTGCATCCGTCTAGCTTCTGAAGGCCCTTTTAGTTGATCAGTTTTGCCCAAAAGATTCAAAGTACGGCAATGCCTCAGACATCAACAAAACTGTGCACGAACCTGCTTTGATGATGCTGCATGTCTCCTCTGCTCCTCCTGCGTCCACATCGGCGATCACGATAACAGGAAACCCTTGCTTTGCAAACTCGATGGCGCTTGCTCTGCCGATGCCTGACGCACCTCCTGTCACTAATGCAACTTTTCCGGAAGCTCTGACATCGGAGTTGAAGAATGGCGAGACTGCAAGAGGCCGATGCAGTTGCATGTACTGCCAGCCCTTGACATAGCCTGACAATCAGAATCACAACCCTTTATCATTGATGTACTGGCCACCATGCCATGCCATCATGGATGTGAACAGGGTTTTGATCTGAACAGGCCTAGGCTTGACTTGCAAGTCAATTGGCTGAACAGCAAATCGGCAGCTGTGCTGGCACCGTGCTACCCTACAGATGCAATTGCACTTTTGCCCAGACACACACACAACCAGGCAGTTCCACCTTCGGTGTTGGGCACTTATCAACTTCATCACATGTTGCATGCATCGCAACATCTTGCATGCCCTCTCTCCTGTACGTGTGCATGGCTGTCGCCACATGCACAAGTCTGAACCCCATCATGATCAACCACAAAGCTGCTGACGCACGCCTTCTGCATGCGCAAGACTGGCCTAGGAGAGGCCTCCTGTGCTTTGGTGCTTGCCAGCTTGCCAATGCACAGCTGATGGACAGCCACGTGGCAGAATGCTGGAGCCACTGGCAGGATGGTAGGCTCCATATACAGCAGTAAACTTGCGGGGGTTAAACGGGTGTAGGAAGTCGGCACAGACGTACAGTGCTTCACCGCACAATTCGTACAGGGCTGGCAGCTGCCCTGCCCTGCAGGGCTGCTGGAGGCGTGCAACGACAGTTGCTTCTGTTAATGCGTTGGTGTTCGTGTGCAGCTTTTCGATGAGCACCTGGCTGCTGGTCAGCTGCAAGACCAGGACTCGAAACAGCAACAGAGGGTGGGTTGATCCAGCATATTAACATGAGTGGCTCATGACGTTGCGATTGTGGGACGCCATCCCGCACGTGCGGCACTCATCAGCCCATGAGCGGCTGCTCAACATAACGTTTCACTGGCGCTTGTAGGTAGCTGGATAGATTCTGCAGCATTGTTCATGCACTGCGCACAGGCCATGAACAGCGAGCGGACGTTGTACTGCCGGACCTGAAGTCTGCATATACCGCCCATCAGCTAATGGATGCAGCCAACATGCATATTGCTTAATATACGGGCTTGTTTATTAGGCTAAAAATTGGCGGAAACT
>JACERP010001590.1:0-18042 GCA_014080715.1 Scenedesmus sp. NREL 46B-D3 | reverse complement strand
GCAGGCGTCTGCATATACGACAGCGCCACAAACATCGCGTGAGGCCCGCACGTGTTGAGCCCCCCCTCTGCACGGCCGCACCAGGCAGCGGTACCGCCAGATACCCGCCCCACGGCGCCCGCGCTCCTGACCGTGACGCCGTCTTGCAGTCTCCTCCACACGACCCAGCCCCAGCACCTGAACAAACGGAAGCGCCGACCCCTTCTGCTGCCGCCGCAGCGGCTGCTGTCGGGTCCATCATGCCTCCCCAGGTCTTGCTGCCCATGCTGTGGACGGCTGCAAAGCCGCCGTGGCTGAGCGTGGCCCCAAGCGAGTCGAAGTGCAGCAGTGCGCCGTGCTGGTGGTTGGCGATGCTCAGCGTGAAGTGGTAGCCGGACCTGTGGAGGATGACCTCCGACACGCCGGTGACGGCTGCAGGAACAGCAGCACGCGCTGCTGCTGCTGCTGGAGCTGCTGGTGGAGTTGCAGCAGCAGGTGCTGCCACATCAGCAGGGGCGGAAGGTGCAGGGTTAGCATCTGGTGTTGGTGCTTCGGTGGCTGCAGCCGCCCGTGTGTCATCTGTGAATGCTGCGGCAGTGCTAGCAGCGGTCGCGCTACTGCCACCTACAGATGCTGCTGAACCGATGGCCAGCAGCAGCAGCTGCAGCAGCTGCAGCTGCAGCAGCTGCAGCTGCAGCAGCAGCAGCTGCTGGTGTTGCTGATGATGGTCATGACTCAGTTTTGCTCCTGCTGCCTGTGGTGTGACTGTAGTCGCAGCTGCCAAAGAGGATGGCAGTACGGGCACTGCCGCAGCATCTTCAGAGTCCAAATCTGCCACTGCGGCACGTACTGCTGGCTGCATGGATGCTGCTGCTGCAACTGCTGCAGCAGCCTGCGGGGCCACTGTGGCGCTTTGACCATCAGCCGCAGCCTGCCAAGGTGCTGTTAACCCAGCAGATTGGCCACGTTGCGGCACACCATGTGCGTTTTGTGCCGCTGCAGCCACGCGTTGTGCTGCTGCAGCCCAGCAGCAGCACCCAAGGCAGCAGCAGCTGCTGCAGCTGGCAGCGGAGCAGCACCGAGGGCAGCTGCAGTCGTCACTGTTGCTGCTGCTGCCACCACTGCTCCTTGCAGAACTTTTCCAGCAGCAGTGTGCATGATGTTCCAGTGCTGCTTTGCAGCTTGGTGCTGCTGCAGCGGCACTGCAGACTCATGCGGCAGTGCACAAGCACAAGCAACAGCTGTGGTGTCAAAGCTGACGATTGGTCGGTGTTCAGCAGCAGCATGTGGCAGGTCTAGCTCTCTTCCCTCGCTGTACGCCACGGCTGGTGCTGCTGCTGCACCATCCTGCTGCTGCAGCACATCCTGTAGCGCAGCAGTGCATGGAGTGGCTGGAGTTGGCCCTAGCGGCAGTGCTGCAAACACTGCAGCTGTGTCAGCTGCTACATCCGCATTCCTGCTGCTGCTGCTGCGCTGCTGTTTCTGGAGTGCCTCCAGACAGCCTTCACAAGGTGCAGCGTCAGCGCTGCTGCTGGCTGCTGCTGCCTGCAGCAGTGTCCATGTGCCCGGACGACCAGTCGTCAGACTCCTCAGCAGCACCCGCAGCAGTGCTGCTGCTGCTGCTGTGCTGCGCTGTCCCTGCACCCCTGCCAGCCGCCCACCCAACGCACCCTGCTGCATGGCTGGTGTAGAACGGCAGCCCGATGCCTGCACTGCTGCTGAACCAGCTGCTGCTGTCACGGTCGCAGCAGCTGGTGAGAAACAGGTGCCCGTCCGGCGCTATGTGGCCGTCAAAGTGTGTCAGCACATCCGCCATGTCTGTCAGGTCCAGGTGCTGCACATACCCCTGCCTGCTGCTGCTGCTGCTGCTGCCTGCTGCTGCTGCTGCGGTCCTGGTCATCATCTTGTGCGTACAAGCCGAGCAGGGATCTGCGCTTCCTGCGCGCACTGGCACTGCGCTGTGCGGCGGCTGCTGCGATTGTTCATCTGCGTCCTGGGTTGCACGCGATACACTGGCGGGGGCAGCGGCTGCAGGCTGGGTGGCAGGGGTGCCTTGCGTGCCAGGCCAGCTCCACCTGGGGCGAGGGTTGAGCAGCTGCTGCCATCCCTTGGCACCCTGCTGCTGCTGCTGCTGCTGCTGCTGCTGCTGCTGCCAGGGCCACTTCCTTGTCTGGCCTTGTCCCTGCAGGCGCTGCTGCATCTTCTGGCCAGGTGACTGGCTTTGGAGCCGAGACCTTGGCAGCTGGCACGGCAGGCTTGGTGTTCACCGTCTGATCAGCTGCAGCGTCATTGCAGCTGCCAGCTGCAGGTTCGTTCAGAACTTCAGCTGCTGGGTAGTGGGCGTTGTCATGTTCAGGATGGTTGCGGTGTCACTGCAGCTGCCAGCTGCAGGTTCACTCAGAGCTTCTGGGGGAACTTCACGCCCTGGCGCCTCAACTGACGTTGATGTGCTGCAGGTTCACAGCCAGCGTTGTTCACTGGTGACCCTGTCTCTGGCGATGGTGGCAGAAGAGTTGCTGCTGCAGCAACCACAGGCCCTGTCAGCGTGACAGGTGCAGCAGCAGCAGCTCCTGATGCTGGTGCTGCTGCTGCTGCTGCTGTGGGGCGGCAGCAGAAGGTGGACTGCTGCTACCTGCAGTCTGATGCAGCAGCTGCTGCTGGAGCGCCCGACAAACTGCCTCTGGCACGTCACGGGCGTGGCTGTTGTCGCCACTGCTGCTGCTGCTGCTGCTGCTGCTGCTGGCGTCCTGCATCGCGAGTCCGCACAACCCCACACTGGCCCTGCCGTCCAGCACCAGCCGTGCCACGCACGAAACAGCCAGGTCCGGGTCTGTCTGACTTGCCAGCAGTGCAGCGTAGCTCAGCTGCAGCGTGCTTGGGCTGCTCAGGTTGATGAGCTGGGTGGCGTGGCCCAGCAGCAGCAGCAGCACGTGGCAGCAGCTGGTGCCTGGGTAGAACTGGAAGAAGGTGTCCAGGTCGTGGTAGAGGCAGGGCAGACCTGCAGGCACGTGAGCGGTACGGTACAGTACAGTATGGAACTGTCACCCGGGCGCATCATAACCTCAATTCCGGCAACAACTTGAAAATGGTAGCCAGAACGCCCATATGACCTTGTAAGCCGGCGTCAACCGGGCCGCTGCATTGCCAAACATGCTGTGTTGCTCGTGTATGAACGCTGTGATCATTTTAGTTGTGCTCTGATTCACTGATTCCTGGTGCAAACACAGAAGCAGGCTGGGCAGTACGCACACAGACGACGCCCACCTGCAGAGTTCAGGCTGTCCCGCACATGTTGGTAGCAGCCGGATGGATCTAGCACATCCCATACCAACCAGCCACTGCTGCTGCCGTCCTTGCTGCTGTTGGCGTTGCTGTTTGTTCTGCACAAGGGAGTGCCGACAAGAAACAGCAGCTCCCTGCTGTAGCTGCTGTGGCCAATGACGTAGCAGCAGGCAGGCAGGCTGCTGCCAGCACTGCTGCTGCTGCCGCTGCTGCTGGTGCTCAACTGCCATGGCGCTGCAGCTGTTGCTGCTGCTGCTGCTGCTGCTGCTGCTGCTAGCAGCAGGTCAGCTGAGAAGGTGTCTGGGGAGGCGTCCAAGCAGAATGCACCTGATCGACCAAAAGGACACAACAGGGAGCAGCAGCAACAGCAGCAGCACGCCAGCCTCACATATGCGATGGCAGCTCACCATCTCAGCAGCATGCGCTGCATCCACGCATGATGTACACTGCACAAATGCCTGAACAGTGGTATGTTGAATGTGAGCGAGGGTGTGCCGCATTTGACCACGCACAGGAATGGCACTGCAACTTGTCAATTCAGTCACATGTGTTGTTTCACTGCAAGCGTTGTGGCTGCCGCACACTACAAAGGTACTGTGACACACGGTATCATGCTGTGATTGCATAACTTGCACTGATGCAGGGGCGGCACTGTTGTACACACCAGGTGCAGCAGCTGCATGTACTGCTGTACACCACCACCACCATGCATGGAAACAAGGTCAGCTGCAGGGCCCTGAGCTGAAGCACGCCACGTGCAGCAGCACATCACTCGCAGCAGCGCTTCACTTAAAGTTCATTTGGAGTCATTTGAAGTTCATTTGGAGTTCATGTGAAGTCCATTAGAAGTTCATCTGGAGTTCATTCGAAGTTCCAGCTCACCGCAGCCGCGCCTCAGGTGCCGCGTCACCGCAGGCCGCAGCAGCAGCTCAGCAGGCAGGTCGGCGATGTAGCTGCACACCGCACTGGCGGGGTGCATCGCCCCTCTGCAAGCGGGCTGATGAATTGCCGCCGCACGTCATCCGGCACTGGTACCCTGCAATGATCCGGTATCCCGCTGCTGCTGCTGCTGCTGCTGCTGCTGCTGCTGCTGCTGCTGCTGCTGCTGCTGGTGTTAGTGGTGGTGTGGGTGTGGGTTGCTGTAGCTGCCAGGTGGTTGCGGAGAGCCAACATGAAAGTGAAGAGGTTTGAGTAGGGGTGCATCATCGGGCGCTGGAGCGGGATCAGGTGCAGCAGGCGGCTGTAGCGGTCTAGCGCAGCTGAACTGCTTTGCTGACTGCTAGAGCGTGCACCACCCCCGCCGCCGCCGCCGCCGCCGCCGCCGCCGCCGCTGCTGCTGCTGCTGCTGCTGCTGCTGCTGCTGCTGCTGCTGCTGCTGCTGCTGCTATATTCCCTTACAGCTTTGCTGCATCTGACCAATGTGGTGCTAGCTGCAGCCTGCAGTGTGTTCTTTGGTTGCTTCCAAGGCTCCTGCCAGGAGCAGTGTTTGCTGCTGGATGTGCAACTCACTTGTTAGGTTGCTGTTGATGCTGAAAATGGAGTGGGCTGCTGTTGCAGCAGTTCATGGTAACGGCTTGTAGCTCAGCAGGTGGTGAATTGCATCGTCAGGTGTGCCTGCATTCACGACTGTAGCTGACAACAGCAGCAGCGAAGTATTGGCAGCCCAAGGCGTCATGGCAAGCCCGCAAGCTCCGAATGCCTTGATATGACTGTTTTCTGTTGTGCGTTCGGCCAGCATATGCCCGCTGATGACATGCAGACCGACACATATCCTTGTCCGTGCGAGAAACCTAGTTGTCCCGTGCCGCATGTCTGGTGCCGTATCTAGGCGCAAGCCCGCTTATAACGTCCTGCCTCATATTGTGCAGAATTCGGCAAGATCCAATGTGCTGCTTTCACATGCAGGCGTAACGGTACATGTTTGCTGCTAGGTGTCGCAACAGGCGCGATAAGCCAGCAGAGCACCCTCTACTGTCCGCGAACCACCACTGAGTACGTCCTGCTTGCCATTATTTACGCGTAGAAGGTTGTCGCAGTGACCCGCAGTGACCAGTTGGTCAGGGCCGTCCTGCCAGCAGCGCTGCTTCAGCAGCGACATGCTCATCCCAGCGATGCCGTCCTTGGCAGGAAGGCCTACTGCAAAGAAAGCAACCCGCCAGACATTCGACAGCAGTCACTACAGCGGCCCTTGCAGCTGCACCACGATTGCGCACACAGCACATGCTGTACACGTTGACAGCTTGTCAGGCCCCCACCACGCACATCACTCAACTGTCAGTGGGCAGTCAGCTAGGCTGGATCACCAGAGCACAGAAACGGAAGCAGCAGCAGCCGCAGCGGCAGCATCTGGCAAACACTGCAGTGCATCCGGCGTCAGCACCCATCCTGTTGGCAGGGCTCTTGGAAGCAGCTGCAGTGGCAGCAGCACCACCCGTCCACACGTTGTGCAGCGTAGGCAGCAGCATTTGCAGCAGGCAGTCACCACATCAGCTGCTCCAACTCCCAACCCAGGAGCCCTGCCACTTCCGTTGACACCTCCCCTGCTGAGCAACACGACCAAAGACAGATGCAGCAGCACGGACCCAGATTGGAAGTCACAGCCTGCAGTGCAGCAAGCCTTCGCCCTCGCTGCTGCACCGCAGCTGTTGCTGAAGGTGGTGCTGTTTGCCAACAGCGCCTGCTTCAGGCTGGCGCTGCTGCCTGGCTGCACTATCGGCTGGCTGCGGCAGCAGGTGGCAGCACAGCTGGCTGGCTCTGGCATAACATTGGACACGGTGAGGGGTCACTCCTCTTGCTGCATGTGATGCATCTGTCATGCTTGACATGGAACATACACGGCAATGCATGTTCTGCTTCAGGCCTTTTATGCTGCATATCTGCTGCTAGAGGATCAGCTGGAATCACAGTGACGGTGGTGCCTGTTGGGGAGGTCGGTCAAGGCGCTACAGCGCATATGGTGGCCTGATCACACAGCAGTACTAGCGCTGCATGCGTTGCCAGCTATGCATAAGCGGAACAAAATGGAAGCAGGTGGGGCCCGGCACGCGTGCGGCTGTGACCAACCACCAAGTTTGTGGTGCCGTAGCCTGGCACAGATGAACTCAGCGCATGCTGAGGCGGCAGTGACGGGCCATTGCAAACGCAGCCGCAGCTTACTAGAGGGCACTGATTGCACGGCAAGATGCCGCCTTGCAATTGGCAGAACTTCGTCTACTGTGGTTGCCATCACACAACACTGTACACGGCTGCCATTGCTGCTGACTGTCAGGCCTTCGCTGCTGCTGCAGCCTCCCTGCATCGATCTTGACTTTCCTCGTTGTGTCTTTTCCGCTGTCGCGTGCAGCTGCGCCTGGCATACGCCGGCCGCATGCTGACGGCAGCGCTGGACCAGCAGCGGTTGGAGGCGGCGCCGGGTGTGCGGGTGGCGCATGTGCTCACACGGCTAGATGGCGGCTGACGTGCCACGTCAGCGCAGTGCTGTACGCTGATGCAGCTGAACAATGCATGCTGCAGACGTGATCACGTCTTGCATTATTGCATGTATGCCACACAGGCGATTGAATTGCTGATGGGCACTCGTCAATACCGCTGCTGACATGCGCCAGGCTTGCTGCAAGTTGCAGCAGCAACGGATCCGATCCGTTTCAGCGGCTGCATTTCCCAGTACTCCGAAAAGTTGCAAGTGCCCACGCTATTCCATTGAGCACAGTCAATGAAGAGTGCCCAGGCCCATGTGTGGTTGCCTGCAGCATGGCGGCCAGCACATCTGCCAGGTGCCTGCCATATAAACAATATATTGTTTACGTACATGCATGCAGCCGAGGCAGGCGTCGCCTGTGTTCGGCACAGCGTTACATGCAAGCCTGAAGGGCTATTTTGTTTGCCGTTCAAGGCGATCATGGCTTTAGAGGATGACGTCAAGAGTCGCTGTGGAGGCAGCACGCACAGCACAGCAGTCGATGCTGCCCAGTAGCCGCTGCCAGCAGTTCTTGCGGCACCAGCAGCCTGAACGTGCTTTGCCCAACACCACTGAAACATGCAACTGATCTGACGTACAGAGCAAGGGGGCAGAGTGCTGCCCCGCCATTTTAATAGGATTGCTCGGCCTGGATGAAATTTCATTTCCTGTTAAGGCAGCCAGGCAAAAGAATTTCAGAAGGCTCAACACTATGTTTTGGCTGTTCAGCGATGCAATGTCAGAACCAATGACACGCCACAGCAGACATAGGACGTGCATTGCTGCTTTTCTTGTCAAGTCTTGGGATGTGCGCAATGCATGCAAACATTCTGGAGCAGTGCTCCCTCCTCTTTCCGCCCCGGTGGGGCGCGGGGCCGATGGCGCTGATGCTATGGCTTGAATGGGTAATATGATGATGATGATGATGAGCAGACATAGGATACTTACACAGGTTGATGACATGTACCAAACGCTGTATATGTATTCCTGCAACCCTTTACATTGTAGCGAAGTGTAGTGCCTGTGCATGTTCACCATGTGCCTGGGCATAGCAAGTGCCAGATGCCATCACTCATGAAACAGCTCCTCAACAATAGCGATGCGCTCCTTGATCCGAAGGGCAGTCTCCTCATCCTGCTCTTGCTGTCCTACGCTAGCACTGCCGGCCCCCTGCGCAACATGCTGCTTCTGCCCTGCATCATCGCCACCACCTAGCTGCTGCTGCTGCTGCTGCTGCTGTTGCTGTTGCCAGAGACCCTCTTGTGCGCCAATCTCTTTGCGTGCCTGGTTGATCAAGCTATCCACGTCTTGCCAAGCATCCTCTGCACCACCTGCCTCCTCCTCCTCTTCCTTCTCCTCCTCGTCCTGCTGCAGCTGCTGCAGACCATCATACCAAGGGTCGTACCACCTGCCGCTGTTGCCGTTCCCGTGCTGCCCAAGCTCTCCCTGCTGCTGCCGCCGCTGCTGCTGCTGCTGCAGACCCACCCCCTGCTGCACCCCCAACACCAGCTGCTGCTGCTGCTGCTGCTGCTGCTGCTGCTGCTCCTCCACCAGCTGCAGCGCCGACTGCAGGTCCGCCATGATGCCGGGACTGAAGCTCTCACGTGGCTCCCTGCCCAGCATGTGCTGCAGCACGCTGGGGTCTATGGGGCAGCCGCAGTGCACAAGGCAGCTGAAGACAATGGCTGCCTCGTAGTCTTCCATGCGGGGCATGAGAGCCGTGGCAGCGGCTTGGTAGCTGCAGCAGCAACAGCAGCAGCAGCAGCGGCCGTGGTGTTACATGACCAGTGCGTGACATGTTTATAACAATCGTCACGGTGGCAAGACGTTGAGCAGTCAGTAAGCAAGGCCGCCCCTTACCAGACACTCAGACAGGTCAGCGGTCCAGAGCCATGAGAACGGCAGCGCTGCATTAAGTGCAAGGTACCCCAGCAATTACACGTACGCCCTTGTGTTGTGGGTGGAGCCTCTGGCAGCTTTGCTTGACAACAGAGGGCTAGAAGCAGCAGAGACTACTACCGTCCCCGCATCCGCAATTTCTGGCGGGGTTGAGTGCTGCTCCCTGTTGAGTATGATGCATGCATGCTGTTGTTGCACCTGGCACCTGTGGTGGTTCATGCACAGCTGCTGTACGCTCAGGCACACCCCTGCGCCCTTACAGGGCATCGTCTGCGCAGCCAGTCCTGTGATGGCTGACCCCCAACCCCTGGACTCCTCCTGCTGCAGCCACAGCCTGCGGCCGACCTTTGAGAAAGCACTGGCTGACGCCTTGAGCTTGCAGAAGCACAGCAGCGCCTGGGCAGCCAATCCTGCGACAGGCCTCGCGCCACTGCATGCAGTCCTGATGGCAGCTGTCATAGCCCCCAGCCCGCAGCTACAAAACCCCAACACCAAGGCAAAACCCTGTCTTGGTGAAGGTATGTGATGCCTGAACTGCAGCCTCACCTGCGCAGCCAAGCTGCTGGGGGCTGGTACCCCATCTTGCGCACCCCCCACAGCAGCATCGACAGTGCCCTGCCCTGCAGCCTGTCCAGATACGGCTCAACGGCAGCAAGCAGGTGCAGCACAACAGCGTGCGGCGCCACCAACTGCTGCTGCTGCTGCTGCTGCTGCTGCTGACCTTTGCCGCCGCTGCTGCTGCTGTAGACTCCTGCTACCAGTGCCCCGGACACTGATCCGGCAGACGTCCCGTCCGCAATGCCGCCCATGCAGCGAATCACGTTTGAGATGTCCTTGTACCCCAACCACTTGGCAGGCAGAACCTCACAGAGATCCTGGTACAACCTTGGCTGCAAAACCCCTGCGGTTTTGGGCACCAACTTGCTGAGCCCCACAAACACGTCCACACACTGCTTGGGGCTGAGCTGCTGCAGCTGCTGCGGCTGCATCGCCAGCTGCTGCAGCAACCAGGACAGCATCGGGGCTTTGGGCTCCAGCCGGAGTTTGCCCATTGACCAGATCACCCGCACGACCTGTTGCACACTGAGCACCGCCTGCTGCTGCTGCTGCTGCTGCTGCTGCTGAGCTTGACACTGCCGCTGCAGTGTGGCCTGGTACGACTCCCACCAGCCGCTGTCCTTGGGTTTATGGCTCAGGTCTGCCAGGGCCTCCAAGAGGTCTATCAGCTGCGGCACGGTCAGCAGTGCTGCAGCTGCCTGCTGCCCTCGCAACGGCTTGCTCCCTACCGCGCTGCTGCTGCTGCTGCTGCTGCTGACGAACCAGCTGGTGAGGGCTGGCAGCCAATGCAGCTCCATGCAGCCCGGGTCCGGTTGGAACTGCGCGGCAGCCATGCACTGCAGCACGCGCACGAGCTGCGCAGGCCAGTACGCCTCGATGTCGAGCAGCACCGCCTCCTGCGCCACCGCCACCACTCCCGCGCAGTAGCGGCAGCCACCCCCAGCTCCTGGGCAGCCACCAGCATCGGGACGAGGGCAGAGGGCGTCCAGGCGCCCTTCCGCCCGCGCAGCTCGCCTGTGTAGTCCAACAGGGCGGTGGCCAGCTGCTGCCGCTGTTCATGGCGAAGTTCCCAGTCCGGCCGCTGTGAACTCCGGCTGGGTGCTGCAGGACTTCCCGGCGGAGTGCTGGCTCGCAGCGCCTGGCAGAGGTGCGTCATCCACATGCTGATCTGCACAGGGCTGAAGCACGTGCCGTATGCTGCACTGGACCTCCTGCCTCTGCCGCTGCCGCTGCTGCTGCTGGGTGCGGCAGCGGCGTGCTGGTTGCTGCTGCGCAGCTGCTGTGCCGCTGCCAGCAGCAGCGTGTGCCCTGCTGGCAGCAGCAGTGGCGGGACGAGCCGCACCGCCAAGCCGCGGGGCAGCTGCGTGAACGCGGCCGTGATGTCAAGGAGCTCCTGCAGGACAGCGCAACACAGCGGCAGCAGCAGCGGCAGCAGCAGCAGCAGCAGCAGCAAGGGCAGCAGCAACGGCAGCAGCAGCAGGGGCAGCAGCAGTGTCGTACCCAGACAGGTGTGCTGCTGGAGCGGATGCCAGCTGTAAAGGATGGCGTGCATCACAAGGAGCAGCTGCCATGGCAACACTTGGGATGCAGCAGCGACAACAGCAGCAGCAGCAGCAGCAGCAGCAGCAGCAGCAGCAGCAGCAGCAGCAGCAGCAGCCCTTGGTTGGTGACGGCAGGGATCTTGGTGTCGGTGGTGCGGTTGTTATCGCCATCGTCACAGTACCATCATCATCATCATCAGCGGCAGCAGCAGGTGCGCCAGCATACAGCGCTGGTGCTGCACGTGTTGTGTGAGAACAGGGAGCTATGAGTAATGCCGGCTGCAATGCCCAGCAGAAGGAGCCTGGTAGGGTTTTGTTTCTGCAGCGCATGCAGCGCAGCCTCCACCGCAGCTGACCTGAGTCTGCCATGATGGAGGCTGCACGACCTGCTGCTGCTGCTGCTGCAGGTTTCGCCCATAGTATTGCTGCCGCTGCTGCTGGCGATCAGCTGGCAGCTGCAGTCGTTGCTGCACCTGCTGCTGCAGTGCTGCCACTATGGGCGGTGGCACCCATCCCAGGAGCTCCTGCTTGAGGCTCGTCAGCAGCTGCCTGCTGTGCTGCTGCTGCTGCTGCTGCTGCTGCTTGTTGAGGCCTGCGGTCTGCTGCTCTAAACGGTGCAGGCGCAGCAGCAGCGACAGCAGCAGGTGTGGCCGCTCCTCTAGGTGGCCCTGCGGCAGCAGCAGCACACACACAGTTTGTCTGTCTGTTGTGAATTTGAGCAGCATCGACGTCTGCAGCTGGTTGCAGCTTGCCCGGCGCCTTGCACCAACAGCTGGCCTGCTACACATGCGTTTTCATGGCATTTGCATGGCTGCAGGGCTGTTGTGCCCTACGTGTTCTTGGGCCAGCTGCTTTGCAGCAGCAATTTGCAACAAGCGGTTTGCAGCAACGCTACCAGGCAGCCGTGGTTGAGCAGATCGCCTCAGCCGCCTCAGGTTCCCACACACGCAGCTCCTGTCCCACACATGCAGCTGCTGTCCCACACACGCAGCTCCTGTCCCACACACGCAGCTCCTGTCCCACACACGCAGCTCCTGTCCCACACACGCAGCTCCTGTCCCACACACGCAGCTCCTGTCCCACACGCAGCTCCTGTCCCACACACGCAGCTCCTGTCCCAACACGCAGCTCCTGTCCCACACACGCAGCTCCTGTCCCACACACGCAGCTCCTGTCCCACACACGCAGCTCCTGTCCCACACACGCAGCTCCTGTCCCACACACGCAGCTGCTGTCCCACACACGCAGCTCCTGTCCCATACACGCAGCTCCTGTCCCACACACGCAGCTGCTGTCCCACACACGCAGCTGCTGTCCCACACAGGCAGCTCCTGTCCCACACACGCAGCTCCTGTCCCACACACGCAGCTGCTGTCCCACACACGCAGCTCCTGTTCCACACACGCAGCTCCTGTCCCACACACGCAGCTGCTGTCCCACACACGCAGCTCCTGTTCCACACACGCAGCTCCTGTCCCACACACGCAGCTCCTGTCCCCAACACGCAGCTCCTGTCCCACAAACGCAGCTCCTGTCCCACACACGCAGCTCCTGTCCCACACACGCAGCTCCTGTCCCACACACGCAGCTCCTGTCCCACACACGCAGCTGCTGTCCCACACACGCAGCTGCTGTCCCACACACGCAGCTCCTGTCCCACACACGCAGCTCCTGTCCCACACACGCAGCTGCTGTCCCACACACGCAGCTGCTGTCCCACACAGGCAGCTCCTGTCCCACACACGCAGCTCCTGTCCCACACACGCAGCTGCTGTCCCACACACGCAGCTCCTGTCCCACACACGCAGCTCCTGTCCCACACGCAGCTGCTGTCCCACACACGCAGCTCCTGTCCACACACGCAGCTCCTGTCGCACCGCCCACATACAGGATGCACCTGCACATGATGTCTTGCGCATCAAGCACTGACTAGTCATCAAAACGCACAACAAAGTGCGGTGCAAGAAGTGTTTCCCTTGGTGTCTCAAGCAGACGCATTTATGCAGCCAGGCCTCCCCACGCGCACCTGCATGCACCTGCACAGCAGCAGCTGCAGGGCCCCTGGCACCGCACTGCCCGACAGCACCCAGCTGCTCAGCAGCTTCACAGCCAAAGGATACCCCAACCTCCTGCTGCTGCTGCTGCTGCCAGAGATTGCTGCTGCCAGCACAGGCACGTACAACCCCTCCTGCTGCTTCTGACTCAGCCCCACACCAAGCGCGCCAGCAGCAGCAACAAGGTTGACGACTGCAGCAGCAGGACACGTCAGCACCACCCCTTGCACAGCAACACCACCACTGCTGCTGCTGCTGCTGCTGCTGCCATCTTGCTGCTGCGGTCCAGCTGCTGCTGCCAGCCCCATCTCGAGCAGGGACTTGCAAGCCAAGTTGAACTGCTGAGCAGCAGCATTGTGCGCGGCAGCGTCGCCAGCAGCAGCGGTCAGCCGGCTCACGTTGCTGCGCCTCCAGCCCATGACCGCAGCAGCCTGCAGCAGCACTGCAGCCGTGACAGCGTCCACCCGCCGCCGCTGCTGCTGCTGCTGCTGCTGCTGGATAGCAGGGTGCAGCAGCTGGCTGTGTACCCATGACCACAGGTGCGCTGCATCCTGCTGTTTGCGCTGCTGCTGCTGTGAGCTGCGGCTGTCACTGCTGGCCCCGTACAGCACCGTCACAGGCCCCTGCTGCTGCACCAGCCGCAGCGCCTTGCTCGATGCTGCGCCTTGAGCACCCCTGCTGCCGACGCCGACGCCGCCGCTGCGGCTGCTGCTGTCACCAGCTGCTGCTGTTGCTGCTGTTGCTGCTTCTGCTTCAGCTGCTGCTGCTTCTGCTTCAGCTGCTGCTGCTGGCACTGTGGCGCCTGGCTGCGCAGCACCTGATTGTGGCTGTTGGCGTCTAGCGCAGCAGTGATGCCTTGCAGACGCACCAACCTTGCTGCTGCTGCTGCCCTGCCCTTACAGTGTCAGGCTGGCAGCACTGCTGCTGCTGCTGTAGCTAGCAAGCTGCAGCTGTTCTTGTAGCTGTCGCCAGTTCGTGCAGCTATTCAGCAGCTGTTTTAGTTCTGCACCAGGAGCGCTGCTACCTACTGCCACTGCTGCTACTGCTGCTGCTGGCTGCTGCTTTTTGTTGCGCGCTTGCGCACGCGTCGTCGCCGCTTGGCTGTGCTGAGAAGCCACCATGGCCATGCTGCTCTTGCTGCTCAGCAGTACTTCAGGTGCGTCACTGCTGCTGCTGCTGATGATCTGCAACAAGCCGTCTCTTTGTGTGTACCTGCTGCTGGTGCTGCTGTTGTTGCTCCTCCCTGCCTCGCTGCTGCTGCTGCTGCTGCTGACCGTGCTGCAGTGCACTGTGCTGCTGCGCGTCCGGCGCTGCCGGGGCACACTTCTCAGCTGCTCAGCAGATTTACTGACTGCTGCTTGACATGTGGTTTCATTTGTTCGCCTGCTCCTTCGGTGGGAGTGTTGCTTGCTGATGCTGCTTGTCAGCGCTGTGCTACTGCTAGCATCACTGCTGCTGTGGCCGGTGCAGCTGCTGCGAACGCAATTGCAGCTCGTGTTGCCTGTATGAATCGGTTTGTAGAGGTTTAAAATGCGTATGTGCTTCCCAGAGGCTCCAGCGATATGCTGCTGCTGAGTGCCCCTCAGCAGACTGCTGTTGCATGAAGCCATCTACCAGCATGAAGAGAGTCGATTAAGCAGCTGATGAGGTGATGTTTATGTAAAAACGTGACATGGTTGTTTTAATTGACGCTCGTGATTGCAGCCAGAGCAGCCGTGCCGAAGAAACCCACTTCTCTGCTGATGCGAGATGGTGCGTGTGTCTCAAAATTTGTGGAAAGCTTCAACAAGAAGGATTCGTTAAGAAGGTACGAGTGTTGCTGATGTCTTGAAGAGGTGGAGGTTCAATGAGAAGTGACGTGCAGGCAAGGCAGCCATTATGCAGGTTAAAACAAGATGACCCCAGTACTTTGATGGCACCAAGCAGATCTTATCGCCTTTGTCTCACTTCTGCACGAAACAAACGCTGTTACGGCGGTTGCCAACGGATGCAATGACTTTGAAGCGACACTACGTTGGAGTGCATGGAGAGGATGAGAACGTCATGTATAAGCCACAAAAGGCGCCACAACGGTGTAGAGCACCATGATCTCTTGCTTTCAGCATCTTATTGCACGTGTGCTAGTAACATAGTTTATTTACTCTAACAAACCAACATGCTCAGCAGGCTCAACCAGGCAACCATTGGCAGCAGGCTAAATCCCCAGAGCAGCAAACTCAAATCTCCGCCGTGGTTTGAGGCTGGTACACTCGTGTGATTGGTCTCGAACACTCGTTTGGCCTCGTCACCGGCTACTTTCCAAAGCAGAGCCCCAAACACCCAGCATTCTACACTGGGCTTCTGTTCAATGAAGACAGTAAGCTGTCAAAGCTTCAAGCATTTGAATCGTACGCTAAAAGCTCTGGAGGGATTAGGGTAAGCAGAGGAGCTGAGGCAGAGCCCAACTTGGCTGGCGCAACAGATGCACCTGACTTCTGTGTGGAGGTGAGTGGGTGTGCTGTTTCCCACAAGTTGTCGTCACTGAGTGTGTAGCTGCCGCAGGGCTGCCATGTCATGAGGCTGCCACTTGCATAACAGAGTTTTATGTCATGCAAGAGGCAGCCTCATAACATGCAGCTCGCGGCGTTGCTGCTAGGGTGCTCATAAGCCTCAAGACAACCACAGAAAATGGCATGCTGTCCGCCGTGATAGTGCTGTGGCAGCACTAGGTTCACTGTAACACTTATGCCAGCTCAGCGGCAGGCCAGACCTTCTATGACCCTGCACAGCGCAGCCGCAGCAAAGCAACGACCAGGGTCGAAACTCGTTTGCGCCGTGCTCCTCTGTTGCTCCGCTGCTCTGCTTGCAGGATGCGCTGGGTGGTGTCATGAAGGTGGCCGCAGGCCCGACTGGTGCGCTGCTGGTGGAGGGCAACGTGCAGGGCGCCACCCTGCGCATGCAGTCACTGCCGGGCTGGGAGGACACACCGTGGTCGGAAGGTGAGGATCATAGTAACATGGTGTTATAACACATGTTACTTCAAAGATTTGAGTTGGCAGCAGCAGGCACATGACGGCGCAACATCAGCTTCAAGATTCGCCGCCGCTAGGGCTGTGGGGAGGCATCGAGAGAATTACATGTCGCCACCAAGCGAGCAGGTCCTGCAGTTAGCATGTGCCAGTTGGCTGGCAACGACCGATGCAATGCTGTTTTCACTCTGCTGCAAAGCGGCACTTACTGCCTGTGTGTTTGCCAAGCCTGCTCATGCTGCCAGCTGCTGTAGCACCAAACCAGCCGTTCGCTGTAACAGCCTAAATCACAACACGGCATGTGTAAAAGAGCTTGGAGCAGTTGCCAACCAGAGTGTGGGTGTCGTCTGCCTCGTCGACACGCTGCTGCTGCTGTCCAGACGGAGGGTCCCCTCAGGGGCTGCTGCACTTGGTGCCCGGCATTGGTCTGCACTGGTACGTGCACAGCACCAAGAACGCGCGTCAGATACGAACTGACGCTACCAGCTGACAGCAGCAGCAGGAGCAGCGGCAGCAGCAGTGGCGTTGCTGTACAAGCAGGAGCTGCGAGCTCACGGCTTGCAGGAAACAGCCGCAGCAGCAACGGCAGCAGCCGGCAGCAGGGCCGGGTCATCCGTGGTGAGGGGTGGGCGCATGTGGGAGAAGAACTGGGGCGGCAGGTGGGTGGCAGGCTGTTACAGTTGTTACATGCAGTTGTTATAGTGTGTTACGGTTGTCACATGCAGTGCAGGCATGGTCAGTGCTGCTGTCTAAGTATGACTTGTTTGGAACAGCCGGTGCGGTGCTTTTGGGAGAATGAACAGTGGACATGCTTGTTGGCAGCCAGGCAGCCAGGCAGCGTCTTGTGGCCAAATCTGTGCAACCAGCGGGCCACTGGCTGCAAGCAAACACCAAAACAAGCCAGCGCGCAAGACGCACCTGTGATGACTGCCAGTGCCAGCTGGCGGCTGCTTTTCGACCCACACATGAGCACCCCTATGAGCTTTCCTGTTGAACGGTGCAGGTCATGGCATAGCAGTTGCCGTGGTCCTGCTGCATCCCACTGTTGGGACATGCACAGCAGTTGCCGCGGTCCCGCTGCATCCCACAGCTGTTGGACATACCGGTACAGCGCCTGCGGTTTGGCGCTGCTGTCCCTGGTGCCCCCAGCACACTGAAGTTGCCTGCTGACAATTCAATTGTGCTGCTGCTGCTGCTGTTGCTGCTGCTGCTGCTGCTGCTGCTGCTGCTGCTGCTGCTGCTGCTGCTGCTTGCCCCATGCCGAGCAGCTTCCCTCGCTCCTTCATTTGGTCCCAAGGCTTTTCCACAAAGATTGACAGCAGCAGTTCAGCAGGCTTTGATGCTGAGGTGAGCACACAGCTGCAGCAGGCTGTCGCAGGCCCATCTGTGCAACCAGCGCCATGTGCAGTGTGTAGGCACAGCTGTTGTTGCGTGCGGGTGGGTGGTGGGCTGGGGCACCTCCTTTGCTTTGTCTGCAGTGCTGCGTCCTTCCACATGGCAGGTTGCATGCAGATTGAGTCGCCATGTTAAACTAAACCGTGCAGGTGCGTGGTGGGCTGGGGGCTCTGCTTGTTCTTGCTCCATGGCCTTACATGCAATGCTGCGTCACTGCACCTGCCCCAGAGGGGTGAGTGCAGGAGCAGCAGCAGCAGGCATGCAAGGATGCCATCTACAGGCAGCCTGACGCCTGGGGCAGCTGCCGTGGGCAGCTGGCGGCCTGCCAGCAGCAGTCACTGCTGCTGCTGTGGTGGTCATGCGTCCGTGCGGCTGGCCTGGCTTGAGAGTAACGCTGACGTCTACTCCTGCTGCTGCTGCTGCTGCTGCTGCTGCTGCTGCTGCTGCTGCTGCTGCTGCTGCTGCTGCTGCTGCAGGCGCAGTTTTGCCTGTCTGGTGGTGTGCTGCCCACCCTCAACATGGACAAGCTGCCAGTGTCGCTGCCCAACACGCTGCTCCTAGGGTGAGGACACTGGGGGGCCACTCGCCATGCCACTACCATGCCACTACCTCCATCACGACAGCCTCCCTCAGTGCTGCTGGCGACTTGCTGCTAGCTTGCATGACACTGCTCAGTCAATGTGCAGGCAGGCAGGTGCATGGTTGCTCAGATATGTTGATCAGGTGCTGGTCTGGGGTGGCGCGTTCCATCTGAGATGGTGGCTAGATCCACGCGTATGTACTCTCTCTGATGAGAACTGCGATGTGAGTTGAAGGCCTCAGCCTGGAGGCAGTTTTGTGCAGGATGTGGGCTTCACAGCCGTTGCACC
>JACERP010000159.1:0-235459 GCA_014080715.1 Scenedesmus sp. NREL 46B-D3 | reverse complement strand
ACCAAAAGCTGCAGGAAGCAGGGTGTCACATGTCGCCTGTTTCAGATGTTGTGGTGCTGCTGCTGTTGTGTCTACCGGGCTGCCTGCTGCAGCCTCTGCTGCTGCTTGTGCGACTGCCGCTGCTGCACCCGCCTCCGCTGCTGCTGCACTGGCTGACGCTGACGCTGTGGTTGAATCTGTGAGAAGCATTACTTGCCTGCTAGCTGCAACGCTGTCACTACCTTCTGATGTACATGTAGCTGTTACTGCTGCAGGGGCTGTTCCTGGAGCAGTAGCTGCAGCTCCACGCTTAGCAGACAGCCAGCTGGTGACAGCAGCTGCAGCAGCAGCCTTCTCTGCAGCACTCCCTGCCACACCCGACCGCCGTGTGCGCTCAGCGGCAGCATTTGCAGCCTGTCCACGTCTGGCAGCGCCACCAATAATGCCCGCAACCCCTACCTCCTGCTCTGCATCCGAGTCCAGCCCATCACCTTCAGCACTGTCTGTGCTGGTGCTGCAGTCACTGACAGAATCACTTGCAGTGTTGCCGTCGCTGCCGCTGCTGCTGGTGCTGGCTGGCTGCGCTGCTGCCTCGTCGCCACTGCCTGCCACTTCATAATCAAATGCAGTGTCCCTGTGCGCAACAGCCCGGATTACTCGCTGCCTGCTTGACCTGTTGCCCCCCTGCACACCCTGCTGCTGCTGCTGCTGTGCCGCACCAGCTGCGCTGCTGCCTGGTGCACCAGCAGCAGCTGCTGCTGCTGCTACTGCTGGTACGCTGCTCCCAGCTTCAACCTTCTGCGCTGCAGCTGCACCCTGCTGCACGAGACGCATGCCTTTAGCCTTGCTGCTGCCTGGCTGGCAACGGCCAGCAGCAGCAGTAGGTCTGGCTGCTTGCTGGGACTGCTGCTTCTTGACACCTCCTGTTGGAGCCAGTACCTGCTTGAGCAGGTTGCCAGCTTTGCCAGATGCCCTGCCCCTCCGCCGCTCCTGCTGCTGCTGCTGCTTCCGTAAAGCGCTTGCGGTGCCTGTTTCACCGCCGCCTCCGCACCTGCCATGGCTTGCTGCTGCCTGCATCAGCAGCACGGCCGCATCCCTGCTGCTGTGTGCTGCCACGCGGCGGCTGCCCGCCTGCTGCTGCCTGCAGGGCGGCGGCTTGCGCTGTGTGTTCACGCTGGCCTGCTGCACTGCTGCTGCAAATGCGGCCGCAAGTGCTGCATGTGCCGCGTTGCTCTTGGCCCTGCGGGTGCTGCCGCGGGTGGCGTGGCTGCACGTCAGCAGCATGCCGACCTTGCTGCTGTCTGGTGCTGCCGGCGGACCGCAACAGGAGGGCTGCTCCTGCTGCTTTTCAAACTGCTGCAGCTGCTCCTTTGGAGGCCACCCGGGGCCGCACCCTCTGCTGCATGCTGAGTGGCCGGCCTGTCGTCCTCTTGCTTCGCTGCAGCCTTCAGCTTGCCTCTGTGCTGCCGCCGGCCTTGCTGCAGCTGCTGCTGCTGGGTTCTGTCGGCACTGCTGTGTTTCCTCGCCGTGCTGCCTGTCCACACTCTCCTGCGCAGGGAACCGCTGCCGCCGCAGCCGCCGCTGCCTGGCCTGCCATCGGGCTTGACAGCGGAGCCATCGCTGCTGCCGCCGCCGTCGCCGGCATCAGCGCTGCCACTGCTGCTCCTGACAGCACCACCGCCACCAGCACCGCTCCCTGCAGCAACCGCAGCAGCAGCGCTCCCCAGCTGGATGCTTGTCAGCTGCTGAGGCAGCAGCCCCAGCCGGCGGCTGACTGCGCGAGTGCAGGCGCGCTTGGCAGCTGGCAGTGCAAGGCAGCTGGCGGCCTCAGCTTTAGCCTCAGCAAGCAGCAGCAGTGCTGGGCAGCGGCCGCAGCCCCAGCTTTGGTGTCTTGGGTGAGGCGGGGTTGGTGTCAACGGGCCTGAAACGCTGCGGGCTGCCAAACTCTGCTGCTGCTGCTGCTGCTGCTGCTGGGTGCGGCGCAGGGTCCTGCTGCTGAAGCGCCTTCTTCCCGGCTGCCTGCAGCTGAGCCTGCCGCCCCGCACCGGGCTGCCGATGCACCTGCGTTGCTTGGCCTTTTGTCTTCAGTAGCGCAGGCTCGACTGCTGGTGCTGCTGCTGCTGCCTGCTGCAGTGCTCGCTTCTGTGATGCAGCTGCTGTGCTGTGTGTGCTGCCTGCCAGCTGTCGAGGTGCTGGCGTGGGGGGGCCAACGGGGCTGCCCGGCGGTGAGTCAGCAGCAGGTGCAGCGGCGGGACCACAAGCAGCTGTCAAGGCCTGCTGCTCCTGCTGCTGCTGCCTTGCCTGCAGCACTCCACCAGGAGCAGCAGCTGGTGATGCTGCTGCTGCTGCTGCTGCTGCTGCTGCTGCTGCTGCTGCTGCTGCTGCTGTTGACGCTGCTGCTGCTGCTACTGCTGCCGGGGTGCCCACAGCCAGCCCCAGGCTGGTGGGCTGAAGCTGCTTGGGCCGCAAGCAGCTGCTGTCAGGCATGCAGTCATCCTCTGCAAACACCCGCTGTCCCACTGCTGCTGCTGCTGCTTCCACTGCGCTTGCTCATCTCCTGCACTGCTGGCTGCCGGGCCTGGCTTGCCGGCGGCAGCAGCCTGTGAGCTGCCGCACTGCTGCCGTCCTCGCATGCATCAGTTGCTGCCACCGCCTGCTGCTGCTGCTGGTGCTGCTGCTTTTGCAGATCAACACTGCTTGGCCCATCTGCGGCAGCAGACACCTGTGGCAAGTGCTCTGTTGCCTTCACTGCCGGTTCTACAACTGCTGCTGCTGCAGCTGCCGCAGCTGCCTCCTCTTGCTGCTGCTGCTGCTGCTGCTGCTGCTGCTGGCAGGCCCGGGTGCCTGCCTTCCGCTTCCTGCTTCCAGCCGCTGGAGTGGCTGGGCCAATGAAAGGTCCACCTGCCGACGTTGCTTCTGCTCCTTTTGCTGCTGCCGCAGCTGCTGCTGATGATGATGACGATGGTGTCACGCCCAGCTGCAAGCGACCGCCTGCAGCAGCGACAAGCGAGTTCCCAAACTCTGCTTGCTGGCCGGTTTGCTGCTGTTCCTGTGCAGTGGAGCTTGCTGCAGCCGCACCACCGCTGCCAAGCTTGGCTGTCAGCCCCGTCAGCTCGCCAGGAGGATGCGGTTTGCCAGCAGATGCAGCATCCACCGCTGGGCAGCTGGCATCTGTGGATGGCACAGCAGGCACCCCAAACTCTGCAGCAGCTGCAGGCTCCCCAGGCACATGGCTGCTGCTGCTGCCACCAGGCACAGGGCTGCTGCTGATGCTGCTGCCAGGCAGTGAGGTGTTGCAGCTGCTGTTGCTGCTACCGCCAGGGCTGCCGGTCACTCCACCAACGCTGCGCACCGCTGCTGCCGTCGAGGCGTCGCCAAGTGATGCTGCGTGTGATGCACCTGCGGGTGGCGCGCCCACTGAGGCATGTGCCAGTGACGTTGCCATCGGGGCGCCGGCCCGCAGCGAAGCTGCAGGGCTCAGGGCTGCTGCCAGTGCCTGGTCAGTGCCAGCACAAACAAGGGCGCTGCTGCCTGCACCCACGCTGTCCGTTGCTACAGCTGCAGCGTCGGCTAAGCATGCTGCGGGGCTCAGGGCTGCTGCCAGTGCCGGGTCAACGCCGGCAGCTGCGCCGCCTGCACTGCCTGTCATCCCTGCATCAGCGTTGGCAGGTGCAGCAGCGAGCTCCAGGCTGGACGCAACGAGGCTGGGGCCATGCTGCAGAACGAACTGCTGCTGCTGCTGCTGCTGCTGCTGCTGCTGTTGATCTGGTGCCATGTCTTGCTGCCCAGACCCGCTGCCGCTGCGGCTGCCGCCGCCAGTGTTGCCAGCGCTGCCACCAGCGGTGCGCCGCCGCTGCAGGGCTCCTGCAGGATGCAGCGCGGGTCTGCCGCCAGCTGTCGCAGGAAGGCTTGGATGCGGCGAGCCAGCAGCCCCTGCAGGCCCCTGGCGGCAGGCACAGCAGCAGCAGCAGCAGGCAGCAGCGGCGGCGGGCAGCAGAGCTGGTGGTGCGGCGGGCCATGAAGGCTGCCGACAAGCTGGCGGTACCGGCAAACCGGCAGGATTTGCCTCTAGTAGGCGTGATTGCAGGCGATAGTGGTGCACGCAGTTAGCAGTTGTTTGCGGTGTAGCTTGAGATGTACAGCCCTTACCATTCACAGCCACACCATACACAGCCACACCATACACAGCCAGGGTCGAGGCCAGCTGCCAGTGGCAGGTGCTGCATCAAGTTGGTCAATGTTTGTAAACAGGCCAGCCTGGTGTACCAGCAAGTGCTGCTGCTGCTGCTGCTGCTGGCACCTGCAGGTATGGCGAAGCCTACATACTTGAGCAGCCTGTGGTAAGGACTAGTCACGGCTGTCGCATGTGAATGTGACAACAACGGGCATGCACCGGGCGTTGCGGGCTGTCTTTTTGTTTTGTGTTTGGGGCGCCCCCTCACCTGCCGTGCAGCGCCTCCTCCAGCTGCTGCTGTGGTGCGTTCATCACTGCCACGTAGTCAACCATGTCCTCACCAACACCTGCAGACACAAGCCATGCCAGCCGCGGAGTGGTTAGTCTGTTGATGCTGCGTTTGCTGCTTGTGACGATCGACCTTCCCGCAGGAGCTGCAACACACAGAGCTGCCAAGCATGGCGGTTGACCGTCACCAAGAGTAAGGAGCAGCCACGGCATTGCATAGCTGTCATCATACCAATCAGACGGCTGCGAGCATTGCCTGCAAAGAAGAGGCGGTGCGTCGGCAACTTTCGCATCGCTCAAATGCATCAGGTCTCTGCTACCCCTAGCGATGCACCGCACACGTCCACCAGGCAGTCTCACTAAGACCAGACTCAGAAGCGCTGGCTGGCAGCCTGCTGCCATACCCTCCAGCTCCTCACCCACAGCCCCTCGCTGATACCACGCCGGCACACCGCCACCTGCTGCTGCTGCTGCTGCTGCTGGCGCCTTCTGCTGTGCCGGCCAGGTCGCGGCCAGGTTCATGAAGGCGGTGCTGGACTGCACGTCGCTCACGGCCTGGGTGAGGAACGCGCCCACCACGCTGTCCAGCACGCTGCCACCCCACAGCACACTGCAGGGCCGGCCGCCCAGCACAGACCTGCCAGCAGCAGCAGCAGCAGCAGCACCATCAGTCAATGCCGCGGCAGCCTGCAGTCGTGCACTGCTGCCTGTTGCTGCTTGCTGGTGGCGGCTCCACTGAAGGGCAACTGGCGGCAGCCGGTGCATGGCTGTGCAGGATATTACCGTCGCAGCACGCCATGCGTGAGCGCAGGTTGATGCGTGCCGCAAGGCGTGGCACGCTGCTGACCTGCGATGCGCGCCTGCTGCGACCCACAAGCGCCTGCCCGCAAGTGCGCTGCTGCGAGGTCTGGGTTGCAGCGCAGGCCGCACCTGACGGCGCCGATGAAGGAGTGCACGCGCTGCAGCCACAGCATGTTCTCGTCGTGTCCGTACGGGATCAACGTCAGCGAGCCATCCCGCAGTATCCTTGCACGCTTGCCGCGCACCGGAGGCAGGCCGTCGCGCCAGACGCCTGCAGCACTGCCCGGGCCCTGCCAGCTGCCCCTGCAGCCTTTTGCCGCCCTGCTTTCAATGCGCGCTGCTGCTGCTGCTACTGCTGCTGCCGTTGACTGCAGCCTCTACCGCTGGCAGGTAGAGGTACGTACTGCCCGGCAGCTGCCACACCTCATTGAAATAGCCATGGGGCAGCACTGCTGGCAGATGCGCTGCCTCAATGCTGTCGGGTGCGCAACCAGCAGCAGTGCCAGGCAATGCACCTTGTAATGCACTGGCTTCGGCAGCAGCAGCAGTGCTGCTTCCAACGCGGTCTGCTAGCTGCAGCAGCGGGGTACCCGCCAACAGTAGCCGAAGCTGCCGCAGCTGCTGCTGCCGCTGCTGCACCCTGACCTGCTGCTGCTGCCTACTCTCCCTTTTGATGCTGCTCCCAGTGCCACCACCACCAGCACCGGAACTGCCCACACCCACCCCTAGTGCTGCAGCAGCGGCTGCAAGCGCTGCATTTGGCTGTACTTCTGCCCCTGCTCCTGCTGCCGCTGCTGCCTTATCATCTGTTGCCTGCTCGTAGCCGTGCAGCTGCAGCCAGGCAATGACTGGGCGTCCGAGCTGCTGGCTGTCGGGGTCTGCCACTCTGCAGCTGGCCTTCCACTTCTTGCTGCTGCCGGCGCCTGCATGACGCTCAAAGGGGCTGGGGGCCATCACACACCTGGCAGGTCGGCGCAGGCGGCACACGGCGGCACCATCCACGACTGGAATCACTATCCACATGTGTGAAGCAGGTGCGGCCAGCAGCACGGAGTGGAAGGCTCGGGAGCATAACACGCCTGGCAAATGCAAGCACAAAGCAGCATCATGCGGCAAACTTCAGGTTTTGTTGATCATGCAGCGCAAGATGTGATGGGTGGGCTGGGCGCATTGCACGGCTGGTGGTCTTATAGGAACACGGTGGTTGGTTTGCAATGCAGCTCATTTGGTCTGAGCAAGGGCAAGCCACCTTGGGAGCAGAAGCTGCGGGGCTGCATTGCAACCAATCTGTTCTGGGTGTGCATGAGACAGCATGCTGTGCGCCAGGCACCATTGCTTGGTGGTGGTGCGGCGGCAACGGCATGGTGAGGTGATGTTCCTGCGACCGTGTGCTATGATTTCATTGCAGCACGCCGTTATTGCACAGTTGCATGACAGTGACCCCCCAATGCAGCACTGCACCGTAAGTGGCTGCGACGCATCTGGAGGCAGAGGCAAGCATACCTACCAGCATACTTGTTTTGTTGCTGTACAGCTGCTGGTTACTTCCGTGCATAACTATTGTATCACGTGCAGATGCATGCCATGAAATGCGCTGTTTGCCGGACTAAGGACTGAACTCCCATATGAGCCCCGTTGGCTCCTGCCAGGCTGCCCTTTGCAGGTGAAGCACATTGGCAGTGTGCAAGTCAACTCAGCAGCCTGCAGTGAGCACTCACCCGTCCGGCCCTGCGCCCTGCTGGCAGCTGCGGCACAGGCAGCGCACCAGCCAGTTGGGCCTAGCCAGGCCCCTGGGGAAGCTGGGGTCGAGGAACAGCAGCGCCTGAAGCCCTTGGCAGCAGATGAGCACCTCTGTGGCAGGGGTACGTGCACTGCCAGCAGCAGCAGCAGCAGCAGCAGCAGTGCTGGTGTTTCGCTGTGTGACATCTTCGCCTGGTGCTGCTGTTGGGAGACTGTACATATCTGGACTGCTGCCGTGTTGCTGGGCGGTGGAGTCTGCGAGCCCTGGCTCTGTTGCTCCTGGGACTTCAGGTTGTAGTGCCTCCTGCTGCTGTGGTGCCGGGGTGATTCATGCTGCTGCATTTCCGGCAGGTTACGGGTGAAGGCTCCGTCCATTGGTCAGACTGTGCTTGCAGAATGGTTGAGTGCAGCTGATGTACTTGATACGACGGTTCCGGAGGAAGTCCCGGTTGCCCCGGAACTGCTGCTGCACACCGGCACACCCACTGCACCAGAGCACCTTCAGATCACCCACGGAATTTTTCGAAGGTGAAGCACCAGACCTTTCAAAACCTTGCTGCGATGATCGGGTCGCGGTGAGCCAAGTAGATCACGAGGTGCCTGTGCCCACCAGGATCAACACCGGTAGCTACAGAAGAGAGATCCGTGTCACGTTAAAATCACATATATATCGTCATCAACAGAGTCAAAGAAACCCTGAGGCGCCTGCCCGACATCGTACAGCGCAATAGTGAAACATACTGCAGACGCCGTGCATACCTTGCAACGTGCATTTCACACTGCCATCCATGCAAAATGCATAAGGAACGTAACTATGTCAATGTGCAACAACATGCGGCTATCATCAGGAAAGCAGCCAACGCCTGTCACCCGGTCGGGGTGTCTTAGCAGCAATTGCAAGGTGACCCGGGCAGTGCACAAGCAGCGACCCCGATGCAAGGGATGCCATAAAACGCCTGAAAGCGGCCAGCAAAAAAATGACCAAGCCTCGCAGACCAGTGAGCTGCTGTGTTGCAGGCATCTAGGTGGGTCTGCATGTCAGCCCAAGCATGAACTACAGATAATGTTCCACAAACGCCTCATCGAAAAATTGCACCAATCACGCCACAACATGGTGTGACACGATGCTCCCGCGGCATCAAGCACCTCAGGGAGTACCAGCCCCGATACGCTGTACAAGCAACACTGCTTTCAGCAGCTCCCCCAACAGCAGCGCCACGGCCACAAGAATTCAAGAAGTATGACAGCACAAGCAATGGTAAAGTAGCTGTCACAATGCATGACCACATGCTGTGAACAACCTGATCATAACATGTCCCTGGCAACATCTGTATGCTAGGGTTTGCACAAACCTTGGGGGGCTGAGGCAGGGCGGCACGCATCTACACGCCCATGTCCCTCGAAGCAACTCACCACTCCAGCCAACTGATGCATTAGTCACACACAACACGCAGCAGACATGACACCTTGCCTGCATCAGACCACAACAACATGCAGCTGTAGCCGCAGGTGCAGGCGCTGCTCAACACCATGCGCAACCAACACCTCACCCTTCAACTTGGACACCTGTAACCACCTGTTGTGGTGTTGCACCACCAGAAAGAGCAACATGATGGCTAGCACACATGGAACAAACTGGACTCGACTCGCTCGACATGTGTAACACACCACGCTCGCTGCTCTCATCGCCACCTGCACTCACTCGACCCTACACCATAATTGAGTCGTTCAGCCCGTCGTGCGCTCATGTCTTTCTTGCCCACCAAAGACACACCCGTCATGCGCTCATGATGCGCGAACCTGTCTTGCTGGCCAATATAGCTACGCCCGTCATGCGCTCGTTGCGCCGTTGCCAGCTGCGCCAGTCGCCCGCTGCAGGGCCTGCTGCCATGCGCTATTGAGCTGCCACTTGGCATTGTCCCACTTCTCAAACGCGTTGCGGGGGGCGCCCTCCAGGCACGACACCGTCACGACTTGGCCGTCAGCCTCCTCAAAGTGGTGCAAGCACCCACCTGCAACACGACCCATGCAACGCCACATTGGCAGCCAGCAGTAGACAGGGAGACACATGTGTTGGTGGCGTGCTAGTGGAGTGCAGGGGCAATGAGCGGAAAGATAGTTGGTGGCGGGAAGTGATGCACGATAAACAATGTTGAAGGCAGGCCGGCATGCTGAACCTGGCGCCGACCAGGAAGCCAGAAGCCACAAGCAGCATGTACTTTCTACGATAATTGGACTCTGAACAATCATAAACACAGTGAAACGGGTGATGACTGACAGTGCAGTGCAGACGATGCACGCCATGGAGCCCGCCAGAAACAAGCATGGACAAAGCGGTGCAATTGACA
Organism: Scenedesmus sp. NREL 46B-D3; assembly: GCA_014080715.1. Lineage (NCBI taxonomy): Eukaryota > Viridiplantae > Chlorophyta > Chlorophyceae > Sphaeropleales > Scenedesmaceae > Scenedesmus > Scenedesmus sp. NREL 46B-D3. Next base: position 226,129 of record JACERP010000159.1, on the reverse strand, counting down.
TGCGCTTGAAGAAGGCCCGCACAGCAGGCCCACACACACGCAGCGCAACACCAGAGCCACTGGTGGATGCTGCAACCAGGCAAGAAGTCATCACGCATGCCCAAACGCAGCCAGCCAGCCAGCCAGCCAGCCAATTGAAGCAGCACTGCAAGCAGACCGAATCATCGAGGAACATCTAAGCTGGCAGCAACTTAACACAGTCTTGCGATTGTACAACAACAGCGTGTCTCGCTGCCGCCGCACCTGCGTCAGCTCCAGCTCCTGGTGGCGGCCAGCCTCCACAGCGCCCACCCAGCTGGTGACGATGCTGTTGATGGCTGCAGCAGCGCCACACACGGCAGCAGCAGCAGAGCAGCAGCAGCAACCCACACAGCAGCAGTACAACCACATGGTCGGCTTCACAAAGCACCAACGATGGCCGCACGCACCCCCAGCGACCAGCCCACTCATCCTGCAGCAGAGCCATAGCTGCCTTGAACACAGGCACTCTGAAGCAACTGCTGTGACATCTTTCGGTGGCGATGCCGCTGCATAGCCCGCATGCACGCGCCTTATGGTGTAGGCAGTGCCCAACTTGCGCTGCCATGCAGAACGCGCTGCTGCTGGTGGGCGCAGCCCGCGCGCACACCTGTGGGCACCTCGTGGTGTGGACAGTGCCCTGCTGGCGCCAGCTCCAGGTACTGCGCGGCGGGCAGCTTGCGCTTCAGGCGCTGGCCCCACATGGGCACCACCCAGGGGTCGTCACGCCCTGAGGGGCGGCAACACGCAGCAGCAGCAGCAGCAGCAGCAGCAGCAGCAGCAGCAGTCAAAGCTCAGTCACGGACGCCTTTTGACAAGGACAGAGACAGGTGATGATGCCTGACTGTGCGTGTTGGGCAGCACGCCACCGCCATCCTGCCCTGTGTGGCGCATGTGTTGAAGTCGCCAGCATGTGCCAAGCATACGATGAGAGAAGCTCGTCATTGGCGCGATCAACAAGTGCATGGAGGGCTGCATGTCAGATGGCACAGCTTGCACGCCATAGCCACATGCGTTCACCACCTGCTGTAGGCTGGTAAGCAGATCAACCTTAACGTGTGCACTACCAAGCACTTTTGCAGCCGCACATGTAGTCGCACCCAAAAATGCTGTCACAGACTCAGGCCGGGAACGCACCGTATGCTAGGCACACTGGGCAGCTGACAGCCTCCAGCATCTCATCAAAGGTGAGCTGCGTCTTGGGCGCAAGCACGATGGAGGTGAAGGCGTCCAGCGCCTCCGGGTGGTGTGTAGCCTGCAGGAGGTGGCAGCACACAACGTGTGTTGGCCATTTCCGCACCTGGCTGAACATCAGAAGTGACAGCATCTCTCAGCAGGGGGCGCATCCTTCGCGCCATGTGCGTGCAGGATGGCAGCAGGGTGACCTTCTTGTGGCTTATGCGTCTCCAATTGCATCACAGCGTCACAACAGCTGGACACCAATTATGCGGGCATCTGCAGCAGCAGTGGAGCACTGATACTAGCCTCTCCAGCATCACCCGCTGTTGCTCTTCCTGCAAGAGCGGCTGCAGCCGCTGCTGTTGCTGCAGCATCACCGTATGCATGGCAAAGCGCAGACAACTGCAGCAGTGAACCACTCGTTAACATGTCAGTCAGGGACTTTTCACTCTTCATTGCTCTGCTTGCAAAGTTGCTGCAGCTGCTGTTGTTGCCGCTGCCGCTGCCTGCACGCACCTCCACGATGCGCTGCAGCAGGGAGTCGTCAATGGTGCTGGGGCGTGCATACACCAGCTGCAGCAGCGAGCGGATGGTCTCCGGGTTGCGTATCCTGTCCCACCAGTAGCGCTCTATGGTGGACTTGATCACCTGGGGCGGCGGCACGATGGGCCGGGTTCAGCATCGGCATGGCATTGAGCACTCAGGATCAACGTCGACAGGCGTCCAAGCGGACACATGCGGAGCATGCACAGCTAAAGCTCACAGCTGCAACATGCGGCAAGGTCACAGCTGCAACAGCCGACAAGCTTGCCGGTGATGGACAGGACGCCCACACGATCTTCAGCTTAGACCATGCGTTGTTAATAAACACGCAACACCTAAGCAGCAACAGCTGCTGTTCACCAGTCAACGCTATGCAGCAGGCGGGTGCGGCATAGTTGACTGGAGCCGGCCGGGGAGCAGGCATGCGGCCACAGCCCAACAGAGGTGCCCAAGGCATCTTATTGTAGGGGAAGATGCGACTCGTGCGTGCCTTAGACGCCTTTGCACTGCCTCCTGCGAGCAAAATACGGATGTTCTGAAGCTGCCCAAACAGCAGGCATTCCTCCTGCAGAGCAAGCTGTGACGGTTGCACACCTTGGGCACTGGCACTGTCGAGGGCATCAGCCTCCACAGCGGCCCCTCCTGGCCTGCGGGCGGCCTGCTGCTCCAGAAGGGCGTGGCGTTCAGCAGCACCAGGCCCTTCACAGCATCCGGGTGCCGCGCTGCCAGGTTGCAACCCAGGAAGCCTCCTGCAGGGCAACACCGGCGCCACGCATGGCCCTGTGACCACATGACACCTTCAGATGGTGACGGGACACCATGCAACTCAACCGTTAACCAAGAGCAGCATGCGCAGGTTCTTCTCTCTGCACCACCCTACGCAGCAGGCAGCTCTTGACACTGCATGATGCTACCCAGCATTCCAGTGCTGTCGACCTTGCAGACCACTGCTGCTGCTGCTGCTGCGGCGGCGGCTGCTGACGCAGGCGTGAGGGGCAAAGTGCCTCACCAAGGCTGTTGCCTGCGATGTAGACTGGCTGCCCGATCTTCTCCTCGATGAAGTGGAACAGCTGCTCCGTCCATGTGTCGGCGCTGTAGCACAGCGGGCCGCTCTGCTGGCACTGCACCTGCGTGGGCCAGCTGCGGCCCTGGCCCAGCAGGTCAATGGCATACACCTGGGCGACAGCGACAGGAGCACGCAGCAGCAGCAGCAGCAGCAGCAGCAGCAGCAGCAGCAGCAGCGGCGGCGGCGGCAGCGGCAGCGGCAGCTGATGGCAGCAAGTACCTGTTGTGTCTTGTTGATGACACCGTCACAGACTCTGGCACCAACAAGCGCATCGCCGCCAGGACTATCAGCAGGCGGATGAGGTACGTGAGGATTGCAGTGACACTGGTGTGATGCTGCCAGTGCAGAAGCACATTGCTCATCTGCAGCAAACTCGTCTGAAGCTGTGACCTGCATGCCATACAAGCTCATGACAGTCCGGTATGTAGAGGAAGGACACGGCACTGGCCAAAGGCAGGTGCGGTTCCCATGCATGGCAGCCATGCATGCAGCTACTTGACTCCTTAGCTTGGCAAAACAGCCTGGCACCAACCATGCTGGCGTCCACTTCCGCTGCTCCTGCCGCTGCTGCACACCTGGTGGTTGCGTGCTAGCTCTGGTATGTTTCTGTCGAAGTGATAGGCCCCCACGCCAAAGCCGTGCACCAGCAGCAGCGGCGGCCCCGTCCTGCCCGCACGCACATAGCTGACCTTGCTGCCCCACTTCCAGTCGTCTGCAAGGCAGCAAAAGAGGAGTTGTTGAATGCAGTGCCGATGCAGTTGCAGGGGCTCTGCAAGGCGGGAGGAGAGGAGCTGCATAATGCAAGCGGATGCATCGCCAGGCAGCACTCAGATGCAGCAGCGACTGTGCAGTGTGACGCATGCTTGGCGCTGGGTTGCACTACTTGTGCATACATCGCAATGGATGTCCTGACACCCAGCGACCTCATCTCATCCACGGCACCTTGGGCCTCAGACACCGCCATGACTCAGAACACGGATGCATGTGCAAGCATCACTCACAGAATTCACACTGGTGTTGCAGGTCGTCATCAAACGTGGTTGATCCAGGGTTGATCCTGCCGCTGCTGCTGGGTTGCGCAGGCTGGTGTGTGCTGGTAGACGATTCAGAAGCTGTGCTAGAGCGTTTCACTACTGCTAGCCTCCTTCCTGTCACTGGCTGGCACACCAGCACAGCTGGCTTGTCCTGGAGGCACCTGGTGAAGCGGCAGAAGATACGAGGTCCAGCAGCATTATGCCGGGTGCAAGCTCCACATTCTGGTCACAGCAGTCAGCAGCGTCACTGAAAGCCGTTATGAGCTGCTGCATGGTGCCCACTAGGCACCTGACGTCCAATTGATAAGCACAGCCACACCAACCCACCCACGGTGCTGCTGTGCTGCCAGTCCAGCCCGCCCCCGCAAGATCATTGCTACGACACGTCAAGTATTTCTCTCAACAATTTAAATATGTAAGGACAAGCAGCATGGGCGTGTACCCTTGGCTCGCGAAGTAATAGCCTTTCAGCAGTGCCTCCGCTGTGCAGTGCAGCACAGCATAAGCTATACTTCTGGGCACAAGTCGCTACCACGTGTGAGCGCTGCACGAGAAGATCAGCAAAGTAGTGCCATGACTAACCCTGCGACGAACTTAAACAACGACAGCTCAGCTGAGCTGAAGTGCAAGGGCTTTGTGGGTGTGCAGCTCAAACTTTGCATAGCCGCTAACAATTTCATTGCTTGTCTGAACAGCAGCTGTGCTACATCAGCTCGCCAGGTCTGTTCCCTCCATCTTTTCAGGGGGGAACTCCAGGCTCCCAGAACAAGAGGCAGCTTTGTGATTGATTGCCGTTCACGACCGCACTTTGATCCCAGCGAGAATGTTACTGTGTAGCCTCCCATCGCATGCTCTGCAGCGTGATACACCTGGGTGCTGACGCTGCTGCTACTACATGCAGTGTTAACTGCAGAGACACTACTGCAAGCAGCAGCACTTGCTGCCATATAGGACGCAGTGGTCAACATGGGGCTCCAGCAACATCAGCGTTTCAATCTCCAGGAGGGCAACAGTAATGATGGAACAGTGCCAGTTGTTACTGGAGGCCTTGCTGATTATGAGTGCAGCAGGCAATAGGCAGGGGTGGGTACGCTGTCGTGTACAAAGGACGGCGAAAGGCCGATGGCCAGGTGGTGGCAATTAAACGGTAAGCCACTAGTGCTGTAAATGGTGCACACGGTAGAAGCGTATGCAGTTGTGAGCTGCAGGGCTTCCTGCAAAGTGCAGTGCAGATGCAATGCTTGGAATGGAGGTGCATCGCATGTGTATTGCCGCGTCATTACCTATCGGATGTTAACCACAGCCCTTTATGATGTCGTCTGCCTGCCTGCAATATTGTCCTGCAAACCACGCATGCAGCGTCGAGATTGCAGACATGCCGCCAAAGAAGCGGGATCGCTGCGTCAAGGAGGTGCACCTGCTGCAGCAGCTAAGCCACCCAAACATCATCACCATGTACGACGCTTTTGTGGACCATGAACAGCTTGTGATTATCACAGAGTGGGCTCCCGGAGGTGCGCGCAATTGTGGACCATTGTCCTCCTGAACCCCTGCTGTGTGCATGCGGTACGGGAAGTATGATTCCTTACACAGACTGGGCTCTGGGAAACTGCATGAAGGGCCAGCCTGTGAAAACGTCTGCACCAGTGCAAGTCCGCACAACACCCTATTGATCAGCAGCCTAAGGTTTGTTGAAGCACCGCTGCGCCGCCGTCACAGCAGCTTAGGCGGTCTTTAAAATATGCTGATGCTGCCGGCCGTTGCCTCTCTGCAAAGCAGCTCAGCAACACGTGCGTGCAGCGATTGTTTTTGCGTGTGCTGCTTGCCGAGCCCCTGCAGGAGACCTGAAGTGGCTGGTCAGGCGCATGGCTGAGGCGGGCCGCAGCTTTGGCGAGCCGGAGATCTGGCTGTACTTCAGCCAGATACTGGACGGCCTGCGCGGCATGCATGCCTCCCGCATCCTGCACAGAGACATCAAGCCAGCAAATGTGCTGGTAAGCTGCCACTGGCAGAACACATACAAGCTGGAAGCGGTGGCAGCAGCAGCAGCTATAGCTTCACCGCACATGGCCAGGGCACGAAGCATGCAGCGGGCTCTGCAAATGTCGTGCTCGTGGTGGGCTTTTGGCTTTGCCGTTCAGCGGCCATCCTTGGCTCCTGCTGCTGCAGGTGTGTGCTGCTGGCGTGCTCAAGCTGGGTGACCTGGGCCTGGGCAGGAAGATGGGGCCACAGACAGTGGATGTGGCCAGCAAGGTGAGCAGCACAGCAGTCAGCAATGTGCGCTGTTGATTACCCGCCCAAACATGGCTGTACATGGCACTGACAATGTTCTGCCCAGCGCCCAGTAGCGTGACCTATGTGTGCCAATGCTAGGCATGCTTGTGGCTTTAAGCCTGCATGTAGGCTCACTGCTCTTACTTCTGCTGCCGAACTGCAGGTCGGCACCCCTTACTACTGCAGGTGAGGACGGCTGCAACACTGACCGCATGCAGCTGTGCAGCCCTGCAGCGGCAGCAGCAGCAGCACTGCCTGGCGGTGGGAATCAGCAGCAGCTACGCAGCCTGTGTACACCTGTTCATACGCACAATGACATGGATGTAATGCGGAGGCAGCCGCAACTGCCGCTGCTGTGTGCTGCCTGGCACGCAGCCCTGAGGTGGTCAAGGGCGTGAAGTACGACTTCAAGAGCGACATGTGGAGCATGGGCTGCCTGCTGTACGAGCTGGCCATGCTCAAGTCACCCTTTGAGGTGAGCAGGCGATCAGGCCTGATGTTACAGAGCCTGCAACGTGCAGTTCTCTCTGGTGCATGTCATGGCTTGGCGCGTTGCCCAGCGCTGTCATACATGCTCGTCATTGGTCTTGCCGCCTCACTGGCTGGCTCCTGCAAGCAAGCAATGTGCTTGACCAAAACTGTGGTAGCGATCCTGTTGCAGCATGTGCTGTGCAAAATGTGGCGTGGCTGTTTGGTGTTGCACTGCGTTGTGGTGCAGATGGAGGGTGCCAACCTGTATGATGTGTTTCAGAAGATCGGCAGGGGTGACTTCCAGCCGCTGCCAGCAGACAGGTTCAGCCCTGCGATGCGCGCAGCGGTGCTGCAGCTGCTGGCGCAGGACCCCAACACACGCCCCAGCGCTGAGCAATGCCACCAGCAAGTGCTGCTGGTGCAGCAGCAGCTGGAGCAGCTGCAAGCTTTGCCAGGGCAGCTGCAGCAGCAAGCAGGGCCACCGCAGCGACAGCTGCAGCAGACGGTGTCAGCAAAACGAACACAGGTGAGGGCCAGGCAGGTGTCTGGTGAACCAAAGGGTTTGCCTTGAACCCCGCGCTTGCCTTTGCCCGCATCATGGGCATGTTTGCTGCGCATTGCCAACTGTGTTTGTGTTCACCAGGTCTTCCTCCACACATTTAAACCAAACCTCGGTGCCACAAACGCACATGCAGGATCCACCACCTGTGCACGATGCCTGCCTGATGTCAGAGCAGCTGCTGCGTACACTGCAAGTCATAGCCAGCAGCACGAGCAGCAGCGGCAACGGCAGCAGCAGGCTAAGCAGGAGCCCCAGCAGGAAAGGGCACAGCAGCAGTGCAGTAGAGGGTGCAGCAGCAGCTGTGCTGAAGCAGCTGCACCCGCTGCTCTTCGCTCAGCCACTGGCTGCATTTGGCAGCAAAGGAGGTGCAGCGCTGCCAGGAGTACTGACGGAGGAACGGGCGCAGCAACAGCAGATGGGTCTTGCGGTAGCGGTAAGAGTACAGCAGGCAGGTTGAATTGCTTGCAATGCCGCTGCCAGGTGCATGAGCATGGGTGCCGTGAGTCTGCTTGCGTGCTGCCATTCATAATTTGGCAGTCCAAGAACAAGATACGGGCATCAGTTCCGGTCACACAGGCATTATATGTTGCCACTGCGTTGTAAGGCTGCTTTTGTCTTTTCCGCCAGGTGTGCGCCTGGCTAACCAGGCAGGCCAACAAGCTGGATGCTGCTCAGTCCCTGGAAGCTGAGCTGCGACCTCCACGTAGTGCAGACGGCAGCAGAAGAGGCAGCAACAGTAGCAGCAGCAGAAGGCTACCGCTATGCAAGGACTGTCTCCGTGCTGCTGAGGTGGCACGCAAAGCAGCGCAGAACATAGGGCTGCAGGGGCTAGAGGCAGCACCAGCAGCGCAGCTGGCTCTGGGCCATGGCACGGCGGTGTGTTGGCTGCTGCAGGGCATGGCAGACATTGTGTGGGCCCAGCTGCAGCTAGCCTGCAGACCATACAGCCACAACCCAGCGTCTGAAGAGGTACACCATGAGGAGTTGCAGCAAGACGACGCGGAAGGTGAAGCAGACATAGGCGCTGCAGCCGCAGCTATGGCAGCTGCAGCAGGTGAAGGCTCAGAGGACTTGGGAGGCTTGGGGTCTGCACCGGCGTTCATCGAGCAGCAGGTGGCAAGGCAGCGCGGCAGCCCAGAAGGCAGCCACGCTGGTCCACCAGCAGCTGGCCACATCGCTGCCATTCAAACACAGGTAAAGTTTGCCGTTGGCGCAATGTTGGTTTGCTCAGCTTCCCTTCTGCGCCCTTGATGTTTTGTTACACCATACGATGCACGTCGTCCATGCCAACATACGATAGCAACAACGTACAACACAGGGCTTGGGTGCATGGCAGCAGGATTTGCTCGCCCTGGCATTGCTGCGTCTGCCCTGTTGATGCTCTCCTGCTGACATGATTTATGCCTGCTGCTCTGGTCACAACCCTGCAGGTGGACCCATCAGCATGGAAGGCTGAGGCGCGGCGTCTTGCACCGCAGCTTGCGCAGCTGCGTTTGCCAGCTGGTGACACACCACCACCACCAGCAGCAGCAGCATGCCTGGAGCAGGAATGGCTGTCGCGCTGGCACGCGACACGGCAGCTGCAGCAGCAGCTGGGCACGCTTGTGCAGCAACTGCAGGGAGCTCCTGCGCTGCCTGGTGTGCAGCGGCGCCTGGCAGAGGAGCTGCAGCGCTTGCTGCAGGTGGAGCAGCGGGTGAACCAGGAGATGGCTGAGCCACTGGGTGAGCAGGGGATCGCTGCAGTGCAAGGTAGTAAAGCCTGTGATGTGGTCAGTGAGTGCAAGTCGATCAAGCAAGACTGCGGGCCGTCAGTGCTGAACATATACTTTTCAGTGGACTACAAGTCTAGGCACCGTATGAGTGGCGGCAAGAGTTTATCCGCTTGGCGGTAGCTACCTATAGGTTGAATGCGCTGCAAGCCTGGGATGCATCTGTGCCATGTGCCCCGTTGTCCTGCTGCAGAACGATACTCCCAAGCACATCTGCAGCTGGAGGTGCTGCTGCAGCAGCGCCACAGCAGGGACGGCGCAGTGCAGGCAGCGCAGCAGCAGCTGCATGAGATCAGCTGCCGCACGGAGGATGTGCAGCAGCGTTTAGCCCAGCGCACGGACCAGCTGCAAGGCTCAGTGCTGCTGCAGCGGCAGCGGTCTGCTGTTGCCAGCTTACGAGACGAGTTGCTGCAAATGGAGCTGCGCATAGGCCTGCTGGGGCATCAGCTGGTCAAGCACAAACAACAGCAGGCAGACCGGCAGCGACAGCGACACCAACACTAGACAGGTCGGCCAGCAGGGGTGTTATTGAACAGTGGCTGCCGGCATGACAGCACCATCAGCAGCAGATGACGCTGTGACGATTGTCTGTGCCTCACCCACTGTAACCATGGGCAGGCATGACTGGCAGGACTGTGTTGGAACCATGTGCCCAAGGCATGCGGCAAGCATGGCTGCTGTAGCTCTAAGTACGTTAGCAACGTTACCCCAGGTAGCAATCTCCCAGCTGCCAACCAGAGGGCGCTGCGCTAGTCCCTTGAGCTTGTATGGTCGTAGGCATGAACATAACTGCAGTGCAGCAGCTGCTGACCGTTCCCCACTGCACCCAGCCAAGTTCAGTGGCGATGCATGCACACGGCATGCACAATGCAGGCGGCGGCTTGCAGTACGTGCGAGAGCCAGTACAAGGAGATGCATGCAGCAGCATTTTGCCCAGCACCAAGACCCAACATGCAGGAACGCGTTGACCTGCAGTACATGCTGTGCCACACAGCATGCATCACTATGGGTGCTGTGTTGCCCTCAGGAGCTTCGACTAAACTGTGTCACATTCTTGACAGGAAGCAAACCTTTGCATGTCAGTGGTGGACAAAGACAGGATTGGGACTTTGCTACCATACTAGCGCAATGTACATCCCATTCGCATGCCGAACAACTCGTACTGCACCACTAGCAAGCGGGCCCACCATGCAGAAACAGATAGCACCAAACACATGCAACATGCCTCGGCATTGTACAAGTTGTGGTTAATCAACTACAAGGGTATACCGAGGGTGGCGTAGCGACAAATACGCGCACTCTGTAGAGGATTGGCTTGCATTCGAGCGTAGTAACCACACACATGCCTTCGAAGGTTTTCTCCGCTCCAACTATCTAATGGCTGTTGACATGCGATGACACCAACAGGCAGCTCTGCTCACTGGTGAAATGGGCCAAGCACTTGGCTGCCAGGGCGACAGAACGACGCAGTTGACATGCTCATTGGTGGGCAGCTGCCTCACTTGCGTCCACTGCGGGGGCGGGCACCACCAGCACCACCAGCAGCAGCAGCAGCAACTGCCCCTGCCCTGCCCTGCTGCCCTGCCCCCGCCCTGCTGGCGCCCGCCCCTGCCACGCCTGGACCTGCCGGCGCCTTGCCTTTGCGCTGCTTCCGCCTCGACTGCCTGCTGTTGACCACGGTGAAGTCGTCTTCAGTGAACCCTGCCTGTTCTGCAGCGTCTTCTTCCTCTGCTGGCTGCTCTGCACCTGCGCTCCCCTGCAGCGCCTGCACCCAGCTCAGCATCACAGAGCTGTCAGGCAGCAGGGCCGCCACATCATGCTGCGCCACTGGTGCTGCTGCTGCTGCTGCTGGGCTGAGCCCTCCTGCTGCTGCTGCTGTTGTTGAAGGCACAGCTCCAGGGCTGGGTGTGCCTGGCAGTGCCACTGGTGGCAGCGCGTGCTGCCGGTGGGGGTCGCCACCAGCAACGACAACATGTGGCTGCTGCTGCTGCTGGCAATCCCCTTGCTCCTCTGCATCAAGCTGCAAAGGAGCAGTCCATGCGTCGCTGGCAGGCACTGCAGGAGCTGCAGCAGCCTGCATGTGGGCGTATGCAGCTGCCCCTGCATCCCATGCCCCAGCTGCTGAGCCGACCGCCCTCAATGCTTGCGCCCACGGCGCAGCTGCCACTCCCGCACCCACCACCTGCTGCTGCTGCTGCTGCTGCTGCTGCTGCTGGTGTGCTTGTTGCAGCTGCGGCTGGTACACCATCTGCTGCGGCTGGTGCATGTACTGCTGCTGCTGCTGCTGGTGGTGGTGGTTGTACGGGCTGTCCTGCTGCAAGTTGGCCTGCTGCTGGGGGTACCATGCATCACTGTACTGCACACTAGCCGCCGCTGCTGAGACCTGCTCATAGTATTGAGCAGCTGCTGCAGCAGAGTCGCCAGGGGCCGCAGCGGATGCCAGCAGCTGCGCCTCCAGCTGCTTGTGTGAGTGCACTCCCGCCTGCTGCTGCTGCTGCTGCTGCTGCTGCTGCTGCAGCGACTGGAGCTTCTGCTCCACGGTCAGCAGCTCGGCACGTGTTGCTGTGTGCGTTGCTTGCAGCTGCTGGAAGTGCTGCCACATGGCGGCAGTCTGCAGCCACTCGCGGGAGTCGACCAGCCCCTGCATGTCCTCAAACAGCCGCTTCGCAGCCTGGCAGGTGATCCAGCAGTTGCGGCGGCGACACATGGTTGCTTAGTGTTAGGCAGAGCTCTGGACGTAGCAGCTGCCTTCAACTCCAGTGCTTGCTGCTGGCACAGCCACGCATGCACAAGGACAGCGCAGGCGGCAGGTCGCCAGGCCGCGCTTCGTGCATCCAGGCAGACAACACAGAGGAAGGGCACATGCACAAAAAGCGCAGCAAATCCATGCGAGCCGGTGCCGCACCTCTACCATGTCGTCGCAGCGCAGCTGCGCATGCTGCAGCAGCAGCTGCAGGTCAGGGCTGGTGCTGGCATGGCTCAGCCACATCTGCATTGCATCCTCCAGTATGGCAGCTTGCAGCAGCATCGGCATCACGCGCGTGTCGACGGCAGCCAGGATGTCCTGCACGCACCACAGCCGGCAAGATCAGCAGCAGAGGTGGTCCACCGATCAACGCTGTCAGTGCCTCGTCAGCATTCAGGCATGTGTGCGCCAGTGCCAGCAATGCGCGTCGACTGGTGCCTGCTGTATGAACTGTGGCATGCGGTAGAAAATCGCACAGAACACCCACTGCTGCCGACGAGGAGGTACGCATTGCGCTGAACAGAAGACTGCGACGCTGCAGCTGCCCCGATTGCCTGCCTGCCTGCTGGCACGAGGGTGCCCGTGTTCTGCACACTGCCCGACATGCCCAGGCTCTCATTGTGTGGGGATGCTGCCGAGCACGCCACAGCCTTGCGCCACGCAGACAGGCAGCCACGAGCCGTAGCCATCATCCGCTTAGCAGCTTTTTAATTACTGCATGTGCAGTACAGCACTGTGCAGCAAGGGGTAGGAGGGCGCGCCCTCACCTGGTACGCCGCAACACTCTCGCTGTGCCTGTCCCCGTCAAACTTGTGCGGCACGAACGTCGGCGCAGCCGCAGACAGGCCCGCTGCGCCCGCATCCGCCGGCTGCTGCCCCGCATCCTGCAGCAGCCCTGCACCCTGCGGCTGCTGCTGCTGCTGCTGCTGCTGTTCTGCGGCGGCTCGCTTGCACACCGGGCACGCCGTTTGCGACAGCGCCGACCTCTCTTCCAGAAGCGCGAGCTCTGCACCGACCTTGTGGATGGCACGCAGGCAGTCCGTGCCGTATCGCCCCAGCTGTGTGGCTGCGTACAGCTTCCGCACTGTGCCGCACGCCGCTTCATTAGTCGGCGCGAACCCCCACGCCGCGTACGCGTCCTCAGGGAGCCAGAGGTCTTCCGCAGCAGCGCCCACACCACCTGCGGCACGTGCGGCTGCTGCTGCAGCTGCTCGCGCTGCTGCGTCCTCATGCGCCCTGCGCTCTGCCAGCCGCTGCTGCAGCACCGCCTTGTAGCGGCGCAGCGCAGCCCGCACGGGCGTGCTTGTGCGCAGCAGGTGCATGCGCAGCTTCTGCGCCAGCCGCTGCAGCTGCTGCTCCTCGCGCGCCTTGTCAGCCAGCGCCTTGCGCTCCGCCGGCGTCAGCCTGCGGGGGCATCGCAGATAACACCGGGCGGTGAAAAGAAACAGCCAGTACTTCAGCCACTTGCCACGGGCTATGCAAGGTCAAATTGCTATGCAGGTCAAATGTTTTGTCCGCCACCAGTCGAGGCATGCCGCCCTGCATCAAGTTGTTGTGGATCTCCAGAAGGCATATGACCTTGCATAGCATTTTACCAGCTGGCAAGTTGTTGGACGGCAGCCGTACGCGGCTGTACTTTAGCCACACGTCAGCTGCTAACCTCCTGTTCAAGTGCACGTCCTTCACGCTGGGCAGCTGCAGCACAGCTGGCAGCCCGGCCGCTGCTTGTGGGGCTTGGCCAGGCGGCTGCAGCAGCGGCAGTGCCACACAGCAGGGGTCGGTTGGTGAGCAGCAAGTAAGTTGATATGTTTATGGATCGCACGAGGGCGTGTGATCACGCCCGCAAGCAGCTCAAAAGCTGCAAGGACACCTCTCGGTGCTGCTGGGGCTGTTGCACACCAGTTCCATCAGGTGCCAGGTGTCGAGCAAACAGTAGATATTTGTAGCACAGTATATATTTGTAGCACAGATCAGGCATGCCCAGCATTGCTCAACCGGCATGTCCAGCGGCTGGCCCTTTGTGCCAGCCCGGCACTTGCACTCACCGTGCTGCAGTTGATGGCAGCACTGGCCATGGTCTTCTCCCCCTTGGCCATCTGGTTGGGCGGCTTGCTGCTGAAGCCTGTGAACTCACGCTCAGCTGCGCCCTGCGTGGACACCTGCAGCATGCGGACACGCGTGCGAGGCAACGGCAGGCAGCAGCTAGAGGTTGCACAGAATGCAAATGAAATCCGTCAGGGGGTTGAAAAGTTGAGAGGCACCGAATGATAACCAGACACAAAACAAACCGCAGGACCTGCAGTCCTCATCAGCAACTGCCAGTCAACAGCAACCTTGCTTTGTGACAAGTGCCGCCACCAGCAGCTGCGTCACCGAACGGCCATTCAACAAGTGCACAGCAGGACATGACAGGATGAGAAGCCTGTCCACCTGGAGCAGCTCAACCCCCAGCGCCTTTGACAGGCCCAGCAGCGCGGCACACCAGTCGCGCATCTGCACCACGCACCGCCCACTGCCAGCCGCCGCCGCCGCTGCTGCTGCTGCTGCTGCTGCTGCCCTGCTGCGTGTGATAGCGCCAGCAGCGGCAGCCTGAGGGGGTAGCAGCTTGTCCAGCAGCCGCTGCAGAGGCTGCAGCGCAGCCACCAGCCAGTGCTGCTGTGGCCGCTGCTTCCCCTCCGACTTGGCTGCTGCCTCTGCCTCTTTGCCAGCCGCCTGCTGCTGCTGGTGGTGCTCTGCCAGGTCCACTGCGAGTGCAGCCATCTGCTGAGCTGCAGCGACAGCTGGCAGCAGCAAGCCGTGCAGTGGCCCGCCAGCCTTGGCACCGCCCGCCCCTCCAGGCAGAGACGACTCCAGCACCCCCAGGCTGCCTATGACACACGCCAGCAGCAGCGCACACCGGGCAGCAAGCAGAGGCATCGCTGCCTGCGTGAAAGCGCCGAGGGTGCCGGTTGCTGCTGTTCCTGCTGCCGCATCCTGCTGCTGCTGCTGCTGCTTCTGAGGGTAGAGCAGTCGTGTGTCAAAGTTTGCCGCTGCCAGTGCTGCCAGGTGCTCTGAGAACACCAGTGGCACAGCGCTTGCATGCATGGCTGATTGTCCTGCTGCTGCTGCTGCGGCGGCGGCGGCGGCGGCGGTCGCTGCGGCAGCTGGCGTCTCCTTGCTCCGCTCAACACCAGCTGCCTGCTGCTCTGCTGCAGGTGCTGCTGCAGCTGCATCTTGCTGCTGCTGCTGCTGCATCCCAGCCTCCAGTTCACAGCGGCCAGGTGGTACGCCACCCTCAGGCAGCGCCCCAGCACCTCACTGGCCCCCGCCTTGGCAGCGGCAGTGCCCGCCGTGCCCACCAGCCGCCGCAGCGCCCCGCTGCCCAGATGAGCCCACATGAGCCGCAGCGCTGGCAGGTTGCCGTGAGGCATCAGCACAGGGTCCAGCAGCTGGTTGCGCGCCGTCTCCGGCAGCAGCAGGTACGAGCCCGTGCCGCTGCTGCCGTATGTGGCGCCAAGCCCGATGAGTGCTGCTGCGGCCGTTGCTTCCAGCAGCTGCAGGGCGACGTCTGGCGGCAGCGGGCGGACCTTGGACCAGGCGACTGCTGAGTCATCAACCAATGCTGCTGCTGTTGCTGCATCATGGCTGCTGCTGGATCCTGCTGCGTCTGGCCCCTGGTGCTGCAGCTGCAGCACGCCAGCTGCCAGCTGCTCCTTGATCAGGCAGCGCTCCAGCAGCAGCAGCATCTTGCCGCAGCCACTCTGGGGGTCGTTGTCCAGGAACGCTGACCGGGCATGCAGCAGCAGCTCGGTGTCTATGCACAGCACCTTCTGCTCCAGCATGACCTGCGATTGTTTGGGGACGCAATACAGCAGCACCAGGTTCGTGGATCGCAAGCTTTGTCGTCGAGGACCAGCAGAGTCCAAGGTTCAGCACGCCGCCCAGAGAAGACGCTGCAAAGTGTGCTGTCACACAAGCCAGTGATCAGAGCCTGCGGCCAGTTACGCGCGGCTGCCAACTGCTGACTAGGCAGCCTGCCTGATCTGATAGTGGCAACCCGCTCAGCTGTGACCCGGCTGCAGCCGAGTCTCTGCCGTCCAGTGGACAACTGCAGCCAGCAAGCAAATTCAGGCAGTCACCATGAAACACACCTGGTATGCATCCGCGTCGTTCTTCAGCCGCCCTGCCAGCGCAAACCAGCTGCGCTGCAGCGCAGCCACCCGCTCCGTGATGGCAGCCTGGGCCTTCCCGACGTCCGGCCGCAGCGCATCCGTGTGCCTGTACGCGGTCACGCGCAGCACCCACAGCGCGGCCGCAGGGTCGTACGGGCTGAGCGCGCTGATCTGCTCGGAGACCATCGGCTTCTGCAGCGGCGCGATAGCCCTGCAGGTGTCCAGCCAGGGCTGGTCCTTGCTGACAGCTGACCGGCAGGCCTGCACGTGGTGCAAGCAAATGCAGCAGCGGTGGACGAAACATGACCTACAGCGCTCATTCGAAGCAAGAGCACGGAGCATTGGCAGCGTCCAGCAGTAAGTCGACGCAAGCGGTGCACTGTGTGCTGCAACCGCGCCCATGCCGCTGCAACGCACGACGCCGCGTTGGAGTGGCTGTCCCTTCGCACGCATCCAGCTGCAGCATGCTCCTCTGCTCAGCCTCTGCTCAGCACGAAAGCCGCTCCGTTCAACATGCTTGATTGTGTAGCTGCCTGTTGGCACGAATCCGACCGACGGCTGCAGCGTGCTGCTCTACCCAGCCTCGGTCCAACACGGGAGCACCGCACCTGCAGCAGCGGCATCACGCCGGCGGACCCCTTGCACTGGTCGTACTCCACCGCAGGCAGCGCAGGTCCCAGCGCGGGGAACTCCAGCGCCACCGCCAGCGTGCTGAGCTGTGCCGCGAGGGCCTCTGCCGCATACCAGGCCTCGTTCGTGGCCAGGTCTTCCAGCTGCCGCGAGCTGCGCAGGACGCCTGCCGCGTCGCGCAGGCAGGAGTGCGCCGCCAGGGCCTGCAGCAGCACGTGGCCGGCCTACGGGCGGGGCAGGGGCAGCGGAAGACGTTGAGGGCCGGTTTGGCGCATCTCCCGCAGTGGTGTGTGCAACGAGAAGCAGTAGGTAGGAGGGCAATGCGGCAGAGGAACCGATGTGGTTCCCAACTGCAACCCACATTTTAAAAAGGAACAGCGCCAGCACGATCAAGGTTTACAGGTCGCGCATCATCAGATCGCAAATGCTGTTGTGCATGCGGCTTGGTTTCCATCAAAGCAATGCTGATTGTGCCAGCAGTCAGCCCTTCAGTCTTGCTCACCTGCGACAGCTCCGTTCTTGCAGCAGCCATGTCCAGGCCCTTGGTCAGCGGCTGAGCAGCGCCGCCCTTGCTGCTTGCAGCACTGCTGCCGCTGACCTTTCCGCTGCCCTTGCCCTTGCTGCTGGCATCTCCTGCTGCTGCCTTGAGCTCCGCCAGCTGCGCAGTCAGCCAGGCTCGTTGCTGCAGCTGATTGACGGCGGCTCTGATGCAACGCGCCAGTGCCGCTGAGGCGTGCTGCGCAGCTCAAAACGGCAGCGCAGGATGCAACAAGGCAGTATGGCGCTTGGTGTGGCGGCCACAAGGATTGGTGTAAATGAGATGAAAGAGAGTAGTTACACGTGGGTCCAGTCACCATCTTAGATGGTATGAGCCACCCCAAATGAGCACAGTGTCAAAGCCTGACATGGAAAAGATGAGCGCACAATACAACAGGTTGTTACATGCAAAGCCTCTCAGAGTATGCATCAAGTATATCTGAGGCATGTCGATACGCACTTCACTCAATCAGCAGCTTGCGCCATGGAAGCATCACCAACCGAAGCATGTTGTCAAGGTAATCAATCAGAAGGCAAGGGCAGCAAAAACTAGCGCGGCATACGGCAGCAGCAAAGCAAAACGAAAAATCATAAAAACGGGCAGGACAACCCTCGCAGTACCCACACTACAATTCAAGGGAGTGGGACAACTGCATCCAAAGTGTCATCCATTGGCACATAATCATCAGGCTGCGCGGGTACACATGGGTGACTTGGGGACAACCCTAGCAGCACTAAGCGGGGAACCACATTTTGTACACCACCACAGCCAAGCCTTCTTGATCCTAACACCCTAGGATCTGCGGCACAACCTGAGCTGCATAGCAGTCTGCGGTACCATCTGGATAAAACACGCTAGAACACGGGCTGCGCAAATGGTCATATGCAGGACACTCGAGCAAGAAATGCCTAAGGTCTTCAGCGTTATCATACGTCCCAGTTCTAGAATGCACTCGGGTGCGCCAGACTGCCCTGCTGGCGACAGCAGGGTCGGTGCAAGAGCACAACCGACATAAGCGTCGGTGCACAGGAGCATATGGTGTAAGTCCTTCTTGTCTTCGGTTTCTGTCGCTCAAGCGATCGATGCAGCGGACGAATTTTTCTCTGCTGACTCTTCTGTTTGTTCTGATGACGATGATATATTCTATGAGGTCTCCCCCCCCAATGAGCCTCTCGTTGGCTCCTGAATGGGGTTCCCACTCCTTGTTGGGTGGAGCATGTAATGTAATGTAATGTAATGTAAGCAGCCCAACCACTGTCAGCCGTTACAGCTGATCTGGAGGTCCACAAGAGGATGCGCTTCAGTGGATCTGCTGTCCAAACATAAGCGTTCAGCAGAAATCGGCTGGCAGGTGCGGGGCTTGTTGTTGCTCTTGCAAGACTGATGCGCGGCCGCCGCAGGCGTCTACATAGGCAAACGGCATCGCATGCTCGAGCGCTTTCACTGCAGCCACGCGCACCTTGTAGATGTGGGCCGACAGCGCGCGCAGTGCGGCGCCATACGCCAGCTGCACAGGCGGCCTGCTGCTGCTGCCTGCTGCCGCCGCTGGCCAGATCAGCAGCCTGCTGGGGTGGGCTCCAGCGCAGCGAGCGCCTCCAGGAACATGACCGACTCGTCCCTGCAGCGATCCGACACGACGGCCAACGACACGCACAGAGGCAGCAGCAGCAGCAGCAGGTGCACGCATACATTTGGCGAGGAACAATTGGGCACACGCATCCAAGTGCTGCAGCTATCCTTTCTCTTGCAGGTCGGCTCTGTGGCTCAGCTGCCTCCTTACCCAGCATCGGCGCCTTAAGACATGCGCACAGCACACCCGCGCGCAGGCATGGAAGGGTCCAAGAACGTGCCGACTGCATATGCTGCATGTGAAAGGACGCGGCAGAGCCAGCCGGCCGCTCACCTCAGCTCCAGGGGCTGCATGCTGGCCTTGTTCTCTGCCAGCTGCTTGATGCCGTAGAAGCGCTCCAGGCTGGACAGCGCCATTGACGCCCTGTCGGCAGACAGCCGCTGCAGCCCGGCTGCAGCCGCTCGGCCTGCAGGCAGCGCAGCAAGGCAGACTTGCAAGCTAGTTGCAGGCAGCGCAGCAAGGCAGACTTGCAGGCTAGCTGCAGGCAGCGCAGCAAGGCACACTTGCAGGCTAGTTGCAGGCAGCGCAGCAAGGCAGACTTGCAAGCTTGTTGCCTGCAGCAGAGCGCCGCAACCGCGCCGACTGCGTATGCATGGGAGAGTATGCTGCGTCGTTGCTGGTTTGCACCAGCGTGCAATCTGTGGTGAACCACAGGGCAAAATTCAGTAGATAGAAAAGTGAAAGCAAATGCATTCACTCAAAAGCAGACAAGTCACGCTCATGCGCGTATAAATGTTTGCCTCATCATCGCTGCTCAACCAGCAACATGGAACTGCTGCACCTACCAGGTCCCTTCGTCGACGCGCTGGCCAGCGCCTGCAGCAGCAGCGTCGCCTCCTTCACCCGCCCCACCACCGTCGCGACATCAGGCTGGGCTGCACCGCCATGCCGCTGCGCCACCTGGTGCTGCGCCAAGGTGATGTCCGAAGCCGGCCTGGCAGCCAAGCTCCAGGACAGCGCCTCAAGCACGCCAGCCTGCTGCTGGCAGTTTGCAAACGCGGCCTGGGCGCCCGCCAGGTGCCTGACGGCCTCACCCACCAGGGCCTGACGGCCAGGCTCAGCCTGCAGCAGCTGCGGCAGTCGTGCGAGGCAGGCCGTGGGCATGGGCGCTGTCTTCTTCAGCGCGGCGTTCGCTGCAGCAGCTGCTGCCTGTGCTGCAGACGGGGTACTGCTGTTGCGGGCTGCGCCTGCGGCCGCCGGTCCAGCCGGTGCATCCTCCTGGGTGCCTGCAGCTGCTGCTGCTGGTCCTGCAGCTGCTGCGTAGCTCTTGCCCTGAGTGGTGCTGCTGCCTCCAGCAGAACCAGCATCTGTCCCGCCAGCACTGCCAGCTGCCCCTGCTGCTGCGACAGACCCCTCCGCTTCTTGCTCATCTTCCTTGCCCGACTGCGCTGGCTGTCTCGGCCACTGCTTCTTGCGCTCTTTTGCCTTCTGCTTGTCCAGCTTTCTCTTCTCTTTCCTCTGCTCTGCGCGCTTCGCGTCCTGCTCTGCATCAGCTTTGGCCTTCGCTGCGTCCGCCGCCGCCGCTGCTGCAGCGGCAGCCGCGGCCTGCTTCAGATCAAACGGCTGCAGCTGAGCGCTCACAGCCTCGCGCAGCAGCAGCCGGCCCAGCATCAGCTGCGCAGCGGCGATGCCCTCCCCGATCTCGTCTCCCAGCCGCCCGTGCTGCTGCACAGTCTCCCAGAGCTGCACTGCCTTGCGGGCCGCCTCGACCGTCCCACGCGCAGCAGCCAGGTGTGCACCTGCCGCAGCTGGCTCGACGTGAGGCGGTCGAGGAAGCTGGGGGCTGCCATGCAGCGCTCTGCTGCTGCCAGGTAGTCGCCGTTGGCGGCCAGCACGCGCGCTGCTTCTGCCGGGTCCTTCAAGACCGCTGCCAGCTCCTATGCGACCGTAGGTGACAAGGAAAACCACATTCAACTGTAGCGCTGTTGAGCAGCAGAGAAAGAAACATGTCGGCTGCGAGGCATTGCAACCTGCATCACGCACCTGCTGACAGATGAGGGGGAGCAGCACAGGGTGTCGCGAGACGCTTGTGCAACGGCAGCAGAGCACAGTAAGCATGCTTGGGGTTCAAGGCAATTGGGGCAGCCCATTGCCAAAAAACACCGGAACCAGCCGTGCATGCACAAACGTCTGCATGTTGGAAGTGCATGTGAACAATAGCATACAGTGCCTGCACGGCGGCAGCAGCAGCAGCAGCAGCACCAGCAGCAGCAGTGCCTCACCTTCCAGAAGCCGTGCATCCTGAGCGTTGACTGGCGCTCGGCAGGGTTCTTCAGCGTGTTGATGGCTGCCAGCAGGCTGTCCCTGCTGCCTGACTGCTTGCTGCTGGCATTAATAACAGCCTGAGCAGCCGTCGCAGCAAGGCAGGGAACGCAGCTGGTGACAAGGCGCAGCAGGTGGTGACGTCAGACGACAGCTGGGAGCACAACCCACCGACACAGCAGAGCTGCTTGCCATGTTTGCAGCGCGACTGCTGCGACACCATTGTTGGATCACAAGACACAGCAGGTGGTGACAGCATGTGTTAGCTGCAAATATGCCCCCAATCCCACAGCACAGCCAAATCACATGTATGCTGCGCAGACGCGACCAGCAGAGAATTCTCAGCACACGTGCGGAGAAACCCCAGCCAATGGCAGCCATGTCATCTGCTTGCAAGTGCCCCATTGTCTCCAACCACCAACCACACCATTGATCTATGCAAGATTCGTGCCCCTCAGCACAGATGTACCACAAACAAGAAGGCATATGGCAGCTCACACAGCAGCGCCCACCAGTATGATGATGCCCAGCTGTTTCGTTCACCACCGCCAGCAGCCCCGCGCAGTCCGCCAGCAGCCATCTGAGACTCATGCAAGTGACACAAAAGTTGGCAAGCACGCTCGCCCGCGCCCCTCACCAGCGTGATGCGTCCAGCTCGTGGTCCCGCACCAGCGCCCGCAGCCCCTCGTAGTCGGTCAGCAGCCGCCAACACTCCGACCAGCGCCCGGCCTGCTTGTGCATCTCCAGCACCTCGCGCAGCAGCTTGCTGGCGGCAACAAAGCTGCCGTGCAGCCCAGCCGGCACAGCAGCAGCAGCGGCAGGGCCAGCGCCGCCGTGTGGGGCTGACGTGGGCCCGTCCGCGCTGGCGCGGGCGCTGGTGCGCCCTGCCAGGCCCATCTCCTGCCTGGCGGTGTGCTCCAAGATGTCTGCCACTGCTGCCTTGTCGTCCGACTCCTTCAGCAGGCGCTTCGCCAGCGTCCAGTACCTGCAGGCGGTTTGGCGGCAGGCATGGCAGGCGCGGCGCGCCGGCAACAGTTGCTTTAGGGCCACACGCAGCAGGCCTGGCAAACAAGAGAGCAGGAGCAAGGTTCAATCAAGGCAGTACTTGCAAGCAAGCTGCTGGGCAGCTGCGTGCATGGATGTGTTTGTTACACAAACACAACACAACCCAAGGAGTCATGTCCCCAGAGCTGAACACGTGATGGCTGCCATCGCGTGCATGCATCGCGAAACGGTGTGGTCCAGTTCTGCTCGCGTTCGTCACCAAGCAGCAAGTCCTAGAGCTCAGCAAGCGCGGCTGCGGTTCAGGCAACCCAGGCAACCCAAGTCAAGGCTAAACCGCAGCCGTGTCAGCGCGCCGTGCCCCTCACCTGCCGTCGTCGTAGTCGGGCCCAAAGCCCAGCAGCAGCCGCCCAGCCTCCAGCTGCCAGCCCGCCTGCCTGAACGCATTCACCGTCAGCCGCAGCCACATCGCCTGCTCCTGGGGCGTCACCGGCGGCGCGACAGCGCCCTCCACCGCCTGGCCGGGCACCGGCAGCCCTGCGCGCTGCACCGCCGCGGCTATCCCTGCCAGGTGCTGCGCAGCGGGGTCGGCTGACGCGCCTGGCGCCGTGCGCAGCGCCGACATCAAGCCGCCGGTCACGGCGCACGTCAGCAGCACGTCAGCGGCAGACAGCAGCACCTCGCGCTGCTTGCTGGCGCTGAGGTGGGCCGCTGCTGCTGCGCTGCGGGCTGCGCTGGACTTGCCGGAAGCCTTGGGGCCTGCCGCTGCCGCTGCTCCTGCTGCTGTGTTGGCGCTGGCGCCGGTGCTGCTTGGTCCGACAGCGCCAGCCGCCTGCTGGGTGCTGGTGTGCAGGTCCTGCGCGTGAAAATGGGCGATGAGGAGGCACGCGGCGTGTGTTGCGGCGCATGCAGACACCCGTGTGCAGGGGAGGGCGTGTCCAGGACGGTACAAAACTTGCTGCCGTGAATAGCTCGGCAGAGCTGTCGGCAGCAGCTGTCACGCGCAAGCGACAAAACATTCCAGCTGGCCTCCCACGCCGCGCATCGGACTTGCAGGTCTGCTGCCGAGGATGTCTGACGCTGCAGCGCCTCGCTCACATGCAGCAGCTGCATGGCGCCGTACGCGGCGGCCCTGGTGACGTCGCCCGCGCAGCCATAGCACTGCGCGGCCAGCTGGAACAGCTTCATCTCCGCCAGGTTGCGCGCGCGCTTGACCCACTCCACGGGGCTGTTGCTCATGCTGCCCCTGAAGGAGCCCGCCTTGCGTTCAGCGGCTGCTGTTGCTGCTGCTGCTGCTGACGGCTCGTCGGCGCCCAGTGCCCTGGTTACAGAGGTGACGTGCGCTGCCAGCCTGGAGGGCGGCGTCATATGCAGGCATGCGCAGCACGGGTGGACATCTAATTCACCACGACCCTGGTGGTCTCACAGTCAGTGTGGTTGCAATTTGCACATCATTTGCACAGCTGCATTCCGGCTCGCACGACTGCGCGGCACCTCAGGCATCCCACCGGAGGTTGTGTTCGCGACCCAACCAGCATGTGCACACACAAAGGTCCTCATAAATCAAAAGCATGGTTAAAGGCATGACCCACAGTTTGCAGCAAAGCAGCCAGCACTGAGCATGTCACCGCAGATGTAATCTAGTTGTGCGGGCTCTCACCCCAAGCGGCGCAGGTAGTGGTACAGCGGTGCACGTTTCTGGCCGTCCCTGTCGAATATGACCAGGTTGTTCTGAACACAGCAAACATCGACACGGCAGCCGCAGACGGGAGCGTGGAGCAGGGTGCATTGAGAGCAGCACGTGCGTGCATGTGCCACATAAGCCAGGCTCCTGAAAGGACGGCTCCCAGTAAGAGGTGTACAGCAGCACAGCAGCACATGCGCAGTTCGATTGTATACATGCAGTTTGCCGATTGCCTTCTTGCTGCCCAACACCTGTAACATGGCTAGGCGCTCCCCACCTTGGCACGCGTGATGGCGACGTAGAGGTGTTTCAGCTCCTCACACAGCAGGCTGCAGGAAACAGCCGGAACGCAGCACCAGCAACGGTAGTGGTCGGACACAGCGTCAGCATCAGCCTGGCTTCATATGGTGCAGCTGCAACATTGCTGCACAAAACAAGGGCAGATCAACCAGCAGCTAGCGCAGCCTGCTGGCATCGTGTGTGCGACAAGATGCATGCGACTCCACAGCAGCGTCGCCGACCAGTGCCTAATCAACAGCCAACGCCAAGGCAACCACAGTCTGAAACTCGACAAGGCGTGCATAAAGTTGACTTCAAGGAGCAGTTCCATGCAGCTGCTTGGCAGCAATGGCTGGATGGAAGCGCTGCCCGTCAGCACTGATGTTCATCGCCAAGCAGTAGGCATATTGCTCTGGCTTGCTGCACATTTTGTCCAACTGCATTCTACTCAGACTGCATGTTGCAGCTGCAGCGATAAAACACACCACATCAACAACATTGCATGCAGCATTACTCCACACCCCTGAGCGCACCTGTGCTGCTCAAGTACAAACTTGAGGGGCCGCAGCCGGCCCCCTGCCTCACTCGCGGCACCACCAGCGTCGGCAACCTCGGTCAACACGGCAGCGCCCGGCATGCCGGACAGCAGCAGATCGCGCTCAGCAGCAGCGATGGCAGCACCAGCACCATCTGCAGAGCCACAGCTCATGCCGCTTCTGGCCTTCCTGATGGCGGCTCGCAGGTCCTCTGCTTTGAGCTGCGCAGCAAGGTGATGCCAGCTGGGCTTGCTGCTGCTGCTGCTGCTGCTGCTGCTGCTGGAGTGCTCTGGGAGGGCTGCTGCGTACTTGACAATCTCTGCCACTGTGTCTTCATACTGCTCCAGCAGCTCTAGCAGCACGCGCCACTCCTGCAAGCAGGCGTGCAGACAGGCCGTGATTAAAATGGCTTGGTGACTTGGCGGAGTGCCCACACAGGCAGCATCAGCTGCACGGTGCCCACCAAAGCTGGGATGTACAACCAACAGTGGTCGTAGAAAAGCTGCAAGGCTGATTTCCTTAGGTCTGTGTTCCGAAACAGAGCTCTTTGAACAGCTCAAACACGCCATGACAAAAGCTGTGCGCATATTCCTCTTGGTGCTGGCACACCAGCGCGAGCTACACATATGCGGTGCAGCACACAAGGCGGCTCCATGGTGCATGGGAAATGTGCGCATGCGGCGGGGATTACATCCTGATGTGCGCAAGAGTAGGAGGAAATCTTCCTTGCACAGGCACTTTGTAACACTGCCACCCACCTGTCCGGCTGGACTGTCAGCGCAGAAGTCGACCAGGAACACATCGTCAAACTCAAGACCCTGCAGAGGGATGACAGCAGCAGCAGCAGCAGCAGCAGCAGCAGCACCAAGTCAACAGTCATAAACATGCACAGATGGGTGGCCTTCGCATCAGCAGCATCAGCAGCAGCAGCAGCAAGTCAACATGCACAGATGGGTGGCTGTGTCGCATGGCCGTGCCACCTACGAGCGTCACCACGGAGCAGTCCGGCAGCACCAGCAGTGTCGTGGATCGGCTGCATGCGGGCGGCACAGCAGCAGCAGGCACTGCATAGCTACCAGCCAGCCTGCGCAGCTCACCTTGGACTGGCCCACCGTCATGATGAGAGCGTTGGACGCCTTGAGCTCCGTGGGCAGCCGCTCCCGCGCCTCCATGTCTCGCACCAGCACAACCTGGGCGGGAGGGCCAGGCGCCAAACAGCAGTCTCAAGACGCAGGCAAGGTCAGCGGAAGAACATCAAAAGGGTGGCGATTTGTGAAGCTTGAGCGACAAAGGGACGCGACGCCATCAGCAGCACGAGGTCGGCACCACGAAGAACCTTCCATCAAGCGCGTCGTCCTCCTGTTTGGCGTGCAGGAGCAAGTCGGGTGCAGATGTGTGCAGGCGCGCATCAGAGGCCGGGGGTGGGTCGGCCTACAGGAGGTGATTGGTGATCCTAGCTACGCTTGCAAGCCAACTGAGTGGTGCAGCACCGGCGCCAGCAGGGCCCCTGCCCGAGACATAGGCTTGCAAGCCAACCGAGTGGTGCAGCACCGCCGGCGGCGTCCCTGCGCGTGGCGTGGCGGGCCCACCTGGTGCGCGCCAAACTCCACCTGGCTCGCGTTGGGGTCCCCGCTGCTGAGCAGGATGGACAACTCCTCGGTCGACAGCCCGTCCAGCAGCAACGGCCTGCGGGTGGCAGGGGGCCATGCAGCATGTGGCACGCCGTCAGCTGTACGGCCGTAGCAAGCATGTCCTGCGCTCGAAACTGCACCAGACGTGCCAAGCCGTGACCACCGCTGCGACCTGTTTCAACCACACGCGCAGATACGCACAGCCGCTGCATGA
The DNA here is from genome assembly GCA_014080715.1 of Scenedesmus sp. NREL 46B-D3. NCBI lineage: Eukaryota > Viridiplantae > Chlorophyta > Chlorophyceae > Sphaeropleales > Scenedesmaceae > Scenedesmus > Scenedesmus sp. NREL 46B-D3. Next base: position 199,910 of record JACERP010000159.1, on the reverse strand, counting down.
CCAGGCGCAGAAAAGGCTGCCCTGCGGCACCCATGCTGCACAGCCGTTTCGCTGCCGGTTTCAGCAGCAGACGGACCCATTTCTGCCTGCAGCGCCTGCTGCTGGCGTGCTCACCGCGGGCCGTTGAAGAAGGCGCGCTCCCGTGGCAGTTTGTCCAGCAGGCGCGGGAAGCAGGCGCGCAGCAGCGCGGTGATGGAGGAGGCAGCGTCGAGGATGCCAGCATGCGTCCTGCAACACACAGCCAGACGGGCAGACACAAAGAACCATCTGGTTAACAACCAGCTGCCTGAACAAGCTGCCTGCTGATATGACTGCTCCAGAGCATGTGCCAATAGATTCGCATCCTGCAGCAGGGAGGAAATGGCGTCCTCGACAACGTCTGTTGGACGCCACGCTCACAGCAGCTTCCGTCATGTAGCTGCTGTCGAATGCACAAGCAAAGCACAAGCACCCAGCAGTGAAGACACTCGCCAACGGACAGGACACACAGCACCTACAGACGTGATTTAATGAGCGCTGCTGTGGTCACCTGTAGTTGACGGTGAGAACCTCCACCTTGGGCATGCCCACCTCCCAGCCCTTCAAGCCCTCCGCCTCCCGGCGCTGGCCCTGCACACGCACACGCACAGGCACAGGTGGCACCACGGCGCCACCCAGCACGCACTAGTTGCAGAGTTCTTGCAAAACACGAGGCTGACAAATGCAGGTGCTGGGTCCTTGCCAGCAATCAAATTGGCAGGTAGAGCAGGAGAGTGGTTTGATATCAGCACTGGGGTGCGGCAGGGGTGCGTGATTGCTCCTTTGCTGTTTAACGTGTTCATTGATTGTGTAGTTAGGCAGGCGCAGGCAGCAATGCCAGAGGGCTGTGGTGTGCAGCTGTCTTACCATGCAAATGGTGAGCTGTTCCAACGGTCAACCGGTGCTGGTTCCTGCTTGTTTACATTACATTACATACATACATGCTCCACCAACAAGAGTGGAACCCCATTCAGGAGCCACGAGAGCTCATTGGGGGAGACTCATAGAATATATCATCGTCATCAGAACAAACAGAAGAGTCAGCAGAGAAAATTCGTCCGCTGCATCGATCGCTGAGCGACAGACCGGACAAGAACGATCAGGGTCCGCCTCCGGGTGGCAGCGCACCAAATAGCAACAATGCCAAAGCAGCCACAAGGCTTTACCCTTTCCACTTTGTTGTATGCAGATGATATGGTGCTCATGAGTTGCTGTCAGGAGGAGCTTGAATGCATGCTCAGGATTGTGGATGACATTTGCAACAAAATGGGCATTCTCTAGACGGAGCGCCTGGAGTGTGCACATTCTAGCTGCTTGCGGCAGCTGTTACACGTGCGGCTCTCTGATAGACACCGTCTGGTGAATATCAGGAAGCAGTGTGGCACAGTTAGCCTTGCAGAACACCTTGCGGCGGCTCGCCTGAGGTGGCTGGGGCATGTTGTGCGCATGGATGAGGGCAGGATCCCCCAAGTTGCTTTGTTTTCTTCATTGCATGGAGTTACGAAGCGGCCTAGGGGCCGGCCTCCAGTTCGGTGGCAGGATTGTGTACACAGCGACTTGCAGCAGCTGGGACTCCCTCATCAGATGGATGACCTGCATGGTTACTGTCTTATGAGGGGCGCATGGCGTTCTATGGTCTACAGGGTTACACACCCTGAGGCCGTAGGGGCTCCCCTGCGGTTCTCCCGTTCCTCCTCCCACTACAGGCAGCAGCAGTCACTCATGAGACAGCAACGCCTACAGCAGATGTATCCGGTTTCTAGTGAGCCGTTTATGATTGCTGGTGTGGGCTGGCAGTGCCCTTGTGGGAGGATTCATCCCACGCGGGAGTGCACTGACGCTGTGGTCCAGCTCAGGGCCATCAGTGATTAGGGTTTGGGTATGATCATTGCATGAGAGATCTGTCAAGCGAGCGCTCTTGCGTTCAAGGTGTTGGCCGTATCTGGCCCTAGCTTGTGGGCCTGCGCCCACCGGTTAGGAACCACTGAAAGTGGTTTGGGAGCGGCTCCCCTTTCTTTTGGGTTGTCACTCTTGCTAGAAAAACGTGTAATTGATTGATTGATTGATTGGGTCCTTGCCACAGGCTACGAGACCCTTTGAGGCGCTGATCAGCTGCGGGACGCCTCTGGCTAGTAATCCAGAATTTGTGTGCATGCAAGGTTGCTGCCAGGGTGTTTCCTGCAGGGGCCGCTGCTGCTGCTTCCGCTGCAGCTGCAGCAGCTGCGGTCAGCCGTGGCGCACCTCATTGTACATGAGCACCTTGACGTCCTCGAACCTGAACCCAACACCTGCAGGGCAGACCCGTGATCACACATGAGGCACAGCAAGCCACCCAAGGCACCAGCAGTACTGTTGATGTCAGGCAGGCCACAAGCCTGGCTGCAGCAGTTCTGCAGTTCTGCGCTTGCACCACCCCACACACTCTAACTCACCCCGTGCAATGGTCTGGCAAGTGTCCCCGCAGTAGAACATGCTGTTGGGGTCGGGGCACAGCCGTAGGTCAAGCAGCAGCTCAGCCTGTGGGGAACACAGGTGGCCGGGGCAGCAGCAGCAGCAGCAGCAACATAGTAGCATCGCTTGATGTTCAGGCAGACACAAATGGCGTCTGCACTTAGCCTCATACCATCGTCATAGATTGGCCGTGCACATGGTAGCAAAACAGGTTGGCCGGCTGCTATGCAGGACCGCACAACATTACAAGCACTGCACTGCACACTGCGAAGGGGCACCACGCCGGCTGAGGCAGCAGCACCTCTGGCAGCCTGTGGAGAGTGCTGCATTGGTTCTCTCGACGCAGCCGCCCAGCACCAATGCACACGCCCAGCAGGCAGATGCGACATCGTGATCCTTCAATCCACAGCCACCCGTGTGCATCGCTGCACCTCATCACTGCACCTGCGGGCCCCACTTGCCACCAGGACCCAGCACTCAGACCACACCAAACACATATGTGCTCTGTCGTACTGCCGTCTCCCCACACACCCCGCCCACCTGTGTGAAGTCCTGCACCTCGTCCCTGTACATGCCATCCAGCCGCACCCCCCTGTACCCGCCGCCCCGCAGGTTGCGGTACAGCGCGGCGGCCAGGTCGGCCCTGTCCCAGCCCGGGCCCCGTCCCGGCAGCCGTACCGCCTTGGCTGCCTCATACTCCTCGTAGCAGCGGTACACCAGGTGGCGCAGCTGAGAGCTGAAGTTGGGCGCGCGTTTCTGGCCAAGCTGCATGGCGGGACAGAAACGCATGACAAGATCATGTCAGTGACAGGAATGTAACAGAGGAGCCGTCCCAGGAGGGCAGGCATATATACACAGGATGGATGCTGCACGCAGCTGCCACCTGTCACTAGCAATATATGTTGTGTTCCATCCGCCGCGGGGGTTGATGTGTGTGCAGGCTGACGGCGGTGCCTGCGGCTGCTGCTAGTGCAGCCCCAGGTGCATGCTGTGCAGTGCCGCCTGTCATGCCTAGTGACTGGCAGGGCCAGCCGCACCTCCAGGTACTGCTCCAAGCTGAGATGCCCGCCAGCCTCCAGCGCCTCGGCAGACCCCTGGCCGCACAGCACAGCGACTCACAGCATCAGCAACAGAGCTAGCAAGTGGTAGAGTACCTAATTAATTTGCTGGATGTGAATTCATGGCGCAAACCAAACGCTTGCATAGAGATGACGGTCCAACAGCAGCACCCCTGCTCCCCTGCTTACACCCACATTGCTCATAGCCAGCACGCTGTGCAAGCAGATTGTCATAGCCGCTCAGAAATCATAGCCTTGCGTCCTGGTGATTGATTCATGTATCTGCAAAGCTCAGCGCAGTCACCCAGGGTCACAACAACAGTCCGACAGCAAGCGCTGACGACACAGCAGGAGCAGCTGCAGGAGCAGGCACGCAGCAGCAGCGCAACCCCGCACCTTGATGTAGCTCATGAGTTCCGCGTACACCAGGGGGGCCTTGAGGCGGGCCTTGTCGTCCTTGTGCAGCCCCCGGGTCATCCTGGACCACATGCCGGCGCTGACAAACTCGGCATACGTCACCTCGCGCCCAGGGTAGTGCTGCCCGCTGCCCTGCTGCTGCCGCCGCCGCTCGTCGTCCTCGCCATCACCTTCTGCGGTTGCGCAAGCAGCATCGCGTGGGTTTGATTGGGATGGTGCAGGTGAACAACGGGAGCGGAGTGTCGCACAGACATGAGACCTGGTGATTGAAGAGCGTGCCGTTGCGGGAACACCGCAATTTGTATGGACCGTCAGCCATTGAAGAGCGTGGTCGAGCCAGCAGCTGCCACTCCCAGAGTCGGACGCACGGCCGGCATGAGCATGGCTCACAGCAAGCCACATAACCATGCGCCAGTAAACGGCGCACCTGCTGCAGCGGTGCGGCGCTTGCGGCGACGGCCCAGGCGCTGCGCGCCCGACTGCTGGCTGCTGCTGCCCAGGCCCGCGGCCGCGTCCCCGCCCGCCGCTCCTGGCCAGTACGCGCCTGCTGCGCCTGCCGGGTGCGGGTGCTGCTCATCTGCATCCTCATCGGCATACTCCTCCCAAGTGCCGGCAGCGTCCTGCGCAATTCAGCAGCAGCAGCAGCAGCAGCAGCAGGAGCCAGTCCTAAGGCTGACGCCGACGAAACAGTCCATTGTGACTTTCAAAAGTCGTCGATGCCGCAGGTCAGCGGTTGTGCAAGGTGACAGCTGTCACAGCTCCGTGCTGCAGGGTGCTGCAGGTGGCTGTACAGGGCCAGGGGCCAACAGGCACGCAAAACAGGACAAGGTGGCCATGTGCGTGATGTCGTGGCAGCGCTATCCTAGCTCACAAAAAAACCAATACAACTGGTCGCGTGCAGGCCCCTAAGACGACCTGGTAATCATCGCTGGCATCCTCATCCGTGTAGTCGTCCTCATCTTCGTCGTCCAGCCAGCCCTGCAGCAGCAGCCAGGCAGGCAGGCAGCCGCAGCAGCAACACTCAGGAGCAGCAGGGCGCCCGGATCGATGTCTTGTGGTCGTGCTTGCAGGGACAGCAACAGAAGCGTGCCTGTGCAGCTGCACACTCACTGCCACACAAAACACACAACAAACTCTTGACCAGCGCAACCTCCACTTCAGCTGGCACACGCAGAACTGCAGCATCACAACGGCAACAGCATTGCACAGCTATGTGAGGACCTGGCGGCACCTGCAGGCCCACCTCACGCTTTACGTCCGTCCCAGTCAGCCACCCCGCCCAGCGGACGACGCTGAGTTGGTGAAAAGCAGTGCAGTCTTGCTGCTGACGTTGCAACACCTGGCCGCACCCGCAGGTCCAGTTCCAGGCCCGATGCCGTTCCAGTCAGCCACGCCGCCCAGCAGATGACGCTAAGTTGGTGAAAAGCAGTACAGTGTTGCTACCAATTTTGCATCGCCTGGCCGCACCTGCAGGTCCACCTCCAGCCCGATGCCGTCCCAGTCAGCCACCCCGCCCAGCTCGTCACCCCCGAGCCGCCGCCAGCAGCCAGACGCCCGTCCGGCCCGCGTGCAAAGAACGGCTCCGCCACACTGGCATCCTACAGGGAACAGACACAGCATGCGCACTTCAGAGGGGTTACGCAGACGTGTTGAGGTCCTCACCAGCTGCCAGTGCAGATTATGGCGTGCGGACGGTCCAGTACTGCTGTCCAATACGCAGCAGCGGCAACAGCAGCAGCTGCCGCTGGCGCTCACCAGGAGCATCAGCCACTGCCGTGTGGTGGTGAACAGCGGGAACGCAGCAGGAGCCAGGTTGACGAGGCTGCTGGGCTCGCTGGCTGTCGCTGCTGCCACCGCTGCTGCGTCAGCGGGGTCGGTGATGGTGGCCGCCTGGAGCTTGCGGAAGGTGCGCGACACCTGCAGCCGAGCGACACAGCAGGCAATGCCCAGCATGAGGGCCGCAGCCCTTCCGGCGTGCCGATCAGTCACCAGGGTGCCAGGGACACCTTGTAGAGTACACTAGGGTAAGCCAGGCCACAACATAGCTCAGAGTCAGGCAAATGCACGGATGATTGTGAGCCACCTGAGCTGGAAGCATTGAGCTCAGGGGGCCTGCTGAAGATATCAGCAAGAGCAGCAACTGGTGGAGGCCAAGTGTGGTGCAGCTTCACCTGCTCTTGAGAGTGGCACTGGCTGTCACGAACACCGCCTGCAGGTGGCGGCTGCTGTGCTGGTAGGCTGACAGCCACGCCGCAAACAGCCTGCAGGGAGCATTTGAGGGCACACGTGCTGGTGAGCAGTGCACAAGGCATGCAGGTGTGTGGCCAAGACGGCCGTGCGGCCCTGGCTAGCTGGCACTCGTGCATCGCAGCGCCTCCTGATCAAGTATGCGAAAGTTCCACGCAAGCCTACATGCTGCCAAGCAGAAGCGTTCAAGCCCGAGGCACAGCCTGCAGGTGCCCACGCCCACCACCACCTGCTGCCGCAAGCCAGCCAGCAACTTGCATATGCCAGCTCAAGCAGGAAGGCCGTAAGCAAGACCGAGTACAGCGGCCTGCCAGAGCACTGGCGGCCTCACCTGAACACCAGCACCGTGGTCTTGCCCGTGCCGCTGCGGCCCAGCAGCAGGATGCTCGAAGGCGGGCGCGGCACCATCTCGATGATGCGCATCTCGGCCTCGCTCACCCTGGACGACAACGCAGCGGCGCAGGCGATGGGCCAGGTGCAGGCCATGCAAAAGAAAGCCACTCACATAACGACAGCGCCACATGCGCTGCGTGTGTTGGTGCGGCATGGCAGTCAGTACTAGCGCTCGGCTGTAAACGCACACACTGGCTGCGTCAGTGTGGGTGAGAACCGGCAGAACCTGCCGCTGGCGGCTCTGCTGCTACCCAGCATCTCCTGCACCATCCCTTGTAATCATTTGTAAACTGGTGGCCAAACATAACCAGCCATCAAGCCAAAAACAACACCCGTGATCACCTGAATGGGAAGTCCACCTCATCCTCGCTCTGGCCTCGCAGCACAGCCCGCACCTGCAAGCAGCAGCGCATGCATGCAGCGCTGTGAGCAAGGCGAGGGAGAGGGCGACACAAGCACACTGCGCAGGCAGCCAGGTCCATCATCACTGCAAGGTGGTTGTATAAGAATAGGAATATGAAATGGTGATTGTGTAGACGTGTGTCAATGAAAAAGCAGGACAGCAGGCGGGCGCATTGCAGGCTGCTCAACAGCAGGCCAGCTGGCACACATCACTACGAGCCCTTCAAGTCCGGCTTACCAGTGGCGCGCTGATGCTGTACATCTTCAGCAGCGTGTACACGTCCTCAGCGCCGTTTGCGGGCGGCAGGTGCGTCACCAGCTGCCCCTGCTCCTCACCACCACCACCCTGCTGCTGCTGCTGCTGCCTGGCCGCATTCCCCACGCGCGCAGCCGCCAGCCGTGCCAACTGCACTGCCGTCTCGTCCACGTTGCCCGACACCTCAGGCAGTACCCCAGCCGCCACGTCATCGTCATCATCCGCTGACGTCAGCGGCTGGTACTGCACCGGCAGCCGCTGCCCCTCCACCGCGCCGCTGCCGCCGTTTGCCGCGCCGCTGCCGCTGCTGAGGGCCAGCTGCCGCAGCTGCAGCTGCTTGCGGACCTGCTGGCTGCGCCTGTGGCTGGCGATGATGGTCTGCAGGGTCGAGGAGCGCGCGCTGAGCGCCTTGGCGTAGGGGTCGTGCGTCATGTGGATGGCCCACAGCCGCACCATTTCGAGCCAGCACTTGCGCTCGGTGGAGTAGTCCACCACGACCTGTCACGGCAGGCAGTCGGCAGCAGGCAGAGGCGCGCATTGGGCATTGGGCACTGCAGGCTCGCCACGTCCAGCCAGCGAAGCTGTGCTGTCGCGAGGCAAACAAGGTATTGAAAGGTGGCCATGCTTAGAGAAGGCAGGAGAAGCGCTGGTTTGTGTGGTCGCCCAGGCAAGCGCATTGACACGTGCCTGCTGTGGAAACGAGCCAGAGCTGCAGCCAGTGATAGATGGCAGCTGCTGCCAACATCTGCCCGCACGCTTGCATGCTCTGCCATGCCCTTTGCATGCAGGCCGGGCATGCGCGCGTGCATGACCCTGCCTGATCTTCTGCACTGCATTCACCGTCGATTGGCACTTGCTTCGCAGCCGCGCACCTGCCATATGATGCGCCCGCCCCGCGTGACTTTGGTGCGGAACAGCTCCAGCCCGGGCTCGGCAGTGCGCAGCCGCTTGCTGGTGCCGTCAGCCTGCCAGGTGCCCAGGCCGATGCGGCGCAGCCGCAAACACACCAGCCTCCGCTGGTGGCTGCAGGACAGCGAGGCAGGCGGCAGCGCAGCAGCGGCAGCGGCAACGGCAGCACACGCCACCATCCTGGGCCTGCACCAACTCTGGAAACGTGCTGGCACCCCAGATGCCTGCAGGAAGCTGCAGAAGTCCTGCCGACAAGATGCACAAGCAGTCGCCAGCACGGCGCTCACAGCATGACCACACAGCACAAGTGCACAAACACCGACAGCAGCAGCATCAGCAGCAGCAACAGTGGCACTCACTCTTCCAGGTGCATCCACTCGTTGAGTGCCTCCCTGGTGATGATGAACTCCCAAGGCAGGCCGCTCAAGCTCTCCTCGTTCACGGTTGCCAGCTCAGCAGCGTCAGCCGCACTCACACCTGCACCGCCAGCTGCTGTGCCGCCAGCTGCTGGACTGCCTGCCACATCCTCATCTGAATCACCCTCTGATCCGATCACATCATCCTCGTCTTCGCTTTGCAGCTCCTGCTGAAGCGCTGACACTGCACCATCTGCTGCTGCTGCTGCGACCCATCGATGGCCTTGTGTGCTGCCAGCAGCACCATCCGCTGCTGCGGCTGCTGCATCACCATCAGCCCTGGGCATCACTCCCTGCCCGAGTGCCACATCCTTTTCTGGCAGCTGCTCTGGTGCTAAGCCTGCGATGCGGCTGCGAACCAGCTCAACGTCTCGGGCTGCTTTCTGAGCAGCCGACAGCCGCTGCTGCTGCTGCTCCTGCGTGTCAATCACTGCAGGCGCTGCGGCGAGCTGCAGTGCACGAGGAACTTGAGTGACTAGCCCGTTGAGCCGCTCCCTGCGCTGCTTTGACGTTTCCGTCCCTGAAGTGCCCCATGCTGCTGCTGCAGCTGCTGCACCCTGCTTCTGCTGCCCTGCTTGCCCATTCTGGCCGGCTGCGTTGATCCTGCCGTCTCCTGCTACATCTGCAACCGCGGCGTCACTTCCGTCAGCAGCTGCAGTGATGCCATTTGCTGTTGAACCTCCGCCTTGCTGCTGCTGCTCGCTTGCTGCTGCCTCTGCTTCAGTTGCTGCGGCAGCTGCTGCTGCTTCAGCTGCCTTTGCTGCTCTTGCTGCTGCCGCCGCCTTCGCCGCGACTTGCTTCGCTTCCGACTCAGCGGTCAGAATCACTTGCCGCACTTTGGTGGTCTTGCATAGTACCGTCGCGGTCTGCTGCTTCCCGCTCTTGGCGCTGAACACCCCCGCCCATCCCTGCTGCGCAGCCTTGCCTGCTATCGCTGCCACTGCTGCCGCTCGCTGCTCGGGCGACTGCAGCGCCACTGCTGCATGCAGCAGGTTCTGTTTGTACTGGCTCTGGTCGGTGTCCGAGATGACTCGCTGGTCGTTGGTGTCGAGCAGCAGCTGGAGGCACGAAACGCCCAGCGGCAGCAGCATGTGTGACAACGGCGTCTGGCCCTGGGGGTCCTGCAGGGAGGCGGTGCAGCGGCACAGCGGCAGAACAAGCGGCACAGCGGCAGATCAAGCCCAGATCAAGCCCAGATCAAGCCCACACAACAGCCGCACAAGCGGGTGTTGGTTGCTGTCAAGTATCCACGAGGACAGCGAGGTAAGACGGAAGGAGGAGGTGTGCTGCATCCTTTGCACACGTTCAGGCGCACACGGAGCAGTAGTGGATGTGTGTGGGTTTGTGAGGCGCATACGGTCTCCTACTGTCACACACGTCCCCTTCCCTAACTTACGCGGGTGTTGAGTGTGAACACACCTCGCGTAGCTCATCCATTCACTTGTGTGGTCTTGAGCCTCACAGCCAAATCAGCCGGGCAGGTAACTTCACATACTTGCATCACCGGCCACCTCAGTATGAAGAGACAGCTGCAGCAGGCTACACAAGCGCTGGCAGCCGGACCTGCTGGCCCTAGCCTGCAGGCGCATCGCCAAGAGTGCGCTGCAGGCCCCGCCAATAAACATTATCGACATGCTAAACAGAGACCTCGGCAGCGTCGCCGTCCTCACCTTGACGGCAGGTGGCAGCCCCAGCTCCAGCAGCCGCGGCAGCCACTGCGCCACGGCAGCAGCCTTGCTGGGGTGCACTGCCACCTTGCAGGGCCCCTGCAGCAGCCCTGCCGGCAGCTGCACATTCTGCAGCAGCGCTGACAGCGCGTCTCCCGTAGACTGCGTGCCCAGCACATCCAGCAGCAGCTCCTGCAAGAAACCGTCGCTGCTGCTGCTGCTGCTGCTGCGGTTCGGGTGGAAGGTGTCCTGATGCTCCTGCTGCTGCTGTGCTGCAGCCTCATCCTGCTGCTGCTGCTGCTCAAGACTAGCCCGCACACGCAGCAGCAGCTGCAGCGCTGGCGCATGCCGCACGTGTTGCTTCAGCAGCGTCTGCAGCTGCTGTGCATCCGCCGCGACTGCCAGCACGACCTGCTGCTGCTGCGCCAGCCAGGCTGCGAGCTCGGCTGCATCTGCAGGCGCTAGCTCCGGGTGCAGCACTTCTTGCAGCTGCTGGGCCCAGTTGATGCAGTGCTGACTAGACTTGTGCAGCAGCTGGTGCAGGAAGTCCTTCATGGCGTGCTCGCCAGACACAGCCGCCTGGCCAACAAGCCAAAGGAGGAGGGACAACGGGCACCCAGATGGGTGTTGATTGTGTGATCTTCAACATCTAAAGTTTTGTGAGCAACAGCAATATCCTTGCTTGAACCAATGCCTCTGTTTGACCATGATAATGGCAGGAGTCGCAGCCGCAGGCGCATGCCGAATGGGCACCCAAGGCACAGCAGCGCAGGACGTGACCCGTTTACTTGCAGTCAGCCACCGCTGGCATGGCAAGGGGCGTGGGTGCGCATGGTGTCTCCTTACTGTCACACACGCCCCCTCCCTAAACTTACGCAGGCGTCAAGAGTGGGACCACGCACATGTGATTCTCCCCTCCACTCAGTCACTGCAGCCAGCAGCAGCGAGCGCGCCACCCCACTCATGTCGGCTGCATGCTCTGCCAAGCCCTCCAGCCACTCACCACCTGTTGAAGTTGCCGCGACATACGCACAAACATGACTCACCTTTGCCGCCAGCAGTAGCGCATGCGCCACCTCGTCCTTGTCAGCGCCAGGCAGCAGCACACTGGCCAGCTGCAGCGGCTTGAACCCCGCAGCCAGCATCGCGCAGGCAGCCTTGTCGTGCTTGAGCCGCACCGCCAGCGTCAGCGGCGTCTCGCCTGCGCTGTTCCAGATGTTGCTCTGCTTGTGGCGGCCAAACGAGCGCGGCCTGATCACTGCTGGCGTGGCTGCGAGCTTGGGCGCCAGGTGCTGCAGCAGCTTGACCTGGTTCTTCTCGACTGCAGCAAGAAGAAGGGTTTGCGGGCAGCAGAAAGGAGCTTACCGTCTGTAATGCACATGCGCATGGTGCGCTGTCTGAGACTGCTGCAGCACAGCAGTAGGTTTTGAGTCGTGTCAGCAGCGCGGCGCTTCAGCTGCAGGAGAGGAAACTGTACAGCAGCTGCATCAACCAGCAATGCAGGCCTGGCATTTGAGCAATGCATACCTGCTTGTCAGCAGTGCAGGCCTGCATGTTAGCAATGCATACCTGCTGCATGCAGTGGGGTGCTCCAGCCCTGGCCGGCCCTGTCGCCGCTGCCGCTGCCGCTGCCCGCCACACTGCACACTGCCAGCGGATCCGCCCCTGCTGCTAGCAGTATCTTGGCCTGGTTGATGCTGCAGGCGCGCACCGCCAGCATCAGCGGTGTCACGCCGTCATGTGTTAGGTCTACGTTATAACGTGTGGCTGGTACCCACATGCGGCTGTGGTAGCCGCCGAGGTCACGCTTCGCCAGGTCACCACCGCTGCAGCAGCAGCAATGCGGCAGTAGCAGCAGTCTCCATCACACTGCCTTGGCAGCTGCCGTTGATTGATCAACCGGACAGCACCCTTCTGCAGACCAGTGCAAGCCGCAGCCCACCCCCAGAGGCAAGCAGGCAATGCCCATACCAAAATGTTCGAAGCAACGGCAGCTGACTGACACGTCACAAGTAACACATGCAGCTTGCACCAACCGCCGAGCCGTGGCGCACTTCTTTATGCTTGCCAGCAGCAGCTTCAGCAGCTCCTCGTCGCTGCGCTTGGTGGCCGTCCACACAGCGCTGCACTCGAACCACCAGCCGCACTTGAAGCCGGTAGGGTCCTCCCAGTCGGCTGAGCCCCTGGCAGGGTCCAGCAGCGCTCCGGGCCAGCATATGTGCGGCAGGATCTGCCAGTCCAGCGCAGACGGCACCGTCGCAGCGTCAGACCAACACACACAACGTGCACAGCAGTGTGTATGGTCAATGCCGATGCAGCCGTGCAGAAGGGAGTGCACTGCCTGGAGGCTTGCACGGTGGCGGATGCTCACCAACAAGGCAGGACAGCAGGTCGATGGCGATGCAGAAGGGTGCGCACTGTCCGGAGGCTTGCGCAGTGGCTATGTGGCGCACCAACTTGGCCAAACAGCAGCAGCTGAACACGTCGAGACCACACAGCGCGAGCAGGTGGTTGGCGTCATTCAACCTGACAGAAGCATCTGTATCCAGCACCTGGGCCGCACACACCATGCTGCCGCACACGCCGTGCGGTCCCTCTGCAAGCGGCACTCACCGCCTTGATGATGGGCAGCTTGCTGTTGCCTGTGTTGAGGCTGACGGCAGCGCTCAGGAGGCCCGGGAGCTTGCTGCTCTTTACATCATCCCTGTCCAGGCCGTCGGCACCCGCAGCTGCCATCAACGCCGGCGGGTGGAACCACAGCTCGATGCTGTAGGGGACGCTGCCAAAGTCGGGGTGTCTGCTGCCACCCCTGCTGCGGTAGCTACTGCTGCCGCCGTTGCCTGCAGGGGAGTACTTTGCGGTGTGCTCCAGGACGCCGCAGATGACGTGTGCTGGCGCTGCTGCGTGCAGCAGCTGCTGCAGCAGCACGCACAGGACGCAGGCGTCCACGTACCCGTTCGATGTTGCGGCAGCGGCGTGGCCATCGAATGCAATCGGCCACTGCTTGACGCCTTCCAACAGCATCTCCCAGCGCTGATGCCTGCAGCAGCAGCAGCAGAGAAGCAGCCTTTGACCACATTGTTTTTCCTGAAGATCCAACTGCATACTTTGAGAACGTATTGAACCCGTGCCTCCCGCTGCTTGGCTTGCAGCCCAGTAGACCTGGGCCCAACACAACCCTAAACCCCACGACGTACCAAAATTGCTACAGCCCTGCTGTACACCAGCAGCCCACACCTGACGAGGACCTCCCGGGTCTGTGTCCGCCCTGCTCTTCGGCAACCCCATCGCCTGGTCAAACTCCCAGCAAAGTTCAGTTTGACTGCACACACGTACAACCCCAAACCTCAGCTCACACTCCGTCTCACCTGATGAGCACCTCCCAGACCTGCGCGGTGCCCGCCTTGGCCTGCAGCTCTGCCGGCACGCCTCGCCCCATCCAGCCTGCCTCGCTGGTGGGCAAGCTGAACACCATCCAGCTGCTGCTCTCGACGCGCAGCTGGTCGAGCCTGCACAGCTCCTGCACGTCACGCACGCTGCCACCTGGAGGGGAGGAAGACACATCGGCAGCGGCACATGCAGTAAGCTCACCACATGTGTGCTGCTGCAGCATGTCCAAAACAGACCAAGCCGCGAATGAGCCGCATCGGCGGCATGACAGTTGCTGCTCCGTGTCCACTGCGTTGCGGTCAGCAGGGCGGGCAGAGGGACTCACAGCGGCTGACTCTCGGCTTCCCGCTGCGGCGCCCCCTCACAGCAGCAGGCTCAACAGACCTGGAGTTGCAGCAGCATGCTAATTCACGCGGCCGGCACACACAACGCAAGTGCTCACGCGCCTCACTGCCCGATTGCTGCGCGTGCGGCGTGCTTACTGATGATCACGTTCCACAGCAGCTGCGTCATCCAGAAGCCCCAGGTCATGCGTCTGGCGTCGAGCGACAGCATCCTGGCGGCGGCGGGGTCGATGCAGCGCACGTAGTCGTCCCTCCACCGCATCAGCTGCGTGCCATCCGCGGCCAGCGCCTCCAGCTGCGGGTGTTTGGCCAGCAGGCGCAACAGCTCATGTGCTGCGTCCACGGTGGCCTGGCAGAGGCGGCGTCGATGGTCACAGCAGGGCAGCAGGCGCGTGGTGTGGCAGAACAGCCAGCGGCAGCAGCAGCAGCAGCAGCAGGGCTGACTCGCGTGCAGCGCTTGCACACGGCATTCTGAAAGCACGACAGCCACTTTGCACCACCCGAGGAGGTGAAGTGGATTACTCAAAACCACCCCTGCTGTGATTGAAGCCAGGGGCCGACCACATGTTGTGACCTTGGGCTACCATACTGCTGCCATGCAGGCACAGCACGCTGCAACAGACGCTGCCAGGGTCCTTGCCCACCAATGCTGCTGAGACTGCTGCACATGCAGCTTGCAGCAGCAGCCCCACCTGCAGTGGCCCCTCGCCAGGGGTGAGCGCAAAGTAGCAGCCCTTCCGGTAGATGTCAAACAGCTCAACCCAGGGGCCTCGGCCATGCTGCTGCTGCTGCTGCTGTGGAGGAGGAGGCATACGGTGCTGCTGCTGCTGCTGCTGGTGGGGGTGCAGGCGCTGCGGCCTGCCTTGCTGCTGCTGCTGCTGCTGTGACGACGGCGGCTGCCGCACGGGTGGCTTATGTTGTTGCTGCTGCGGTGGCGGCCTGGCTTGCTGTTGCTGCGGCCGTGCCTGTGGCTGCTTGACTTGTTGCTGTGAGGCAGCTTGTTGCGCAGGTTGCTGCTGTTGCTGTTTGGGCTTGTGGAAGAAGCCGCTCCTCAAGCTGCCGCTGCTGCTGCGCTGCGCTGTCGGGCCAGCAGCACTGCTGCCTGCAGCGCTGCCACTTCTGGACGCTGAACTGGCACCTGCACTGGTTGTGGCAATACAGGGACAGCTTGGTACTCATCCATGCAGCTGACCATGCTCAGCAGCAGCAGCAGCAGCTGACTTGTAACTGCCAGTGCAACGCAGTTGCTGAAAATTGTCATGAATGGGGGTTTCAGCATAATCCCAGACATTTTGAGGTGAAAAGAAGTATTACAAACTGCATAGATGAGTCAGCGGCATGGGTAGCTGACACGGCGCTGGTCAAGTGTGCTGGTCAAGTGTGCTGGTCAAGTGCCAGCTAGGGTTGGCGGGTGAGAGCGCACACCCACCTGAGCTGCTGCCGCCAGCAGCGTGCTGTCTTGGAGCAGGACTTGCCTGGCTGCTGTCGCTGCTGCGAGCCTTGCTGGCGGTGAAGAAACCTCCACGTAGGCCAGCGCTGCTGCCACTGCTGCCAGCGGGTCTGCTACTGCTGCTACTGCCTGGCTGGCTAGTGTCGGAGGCCCCAGCTGAGCTGTTGGTGAGACAGCTTCGAGCCAGAGCGCCAAAGAAACCGCTCTGGAGCTCGCTAGGCGCTGCTGCGTGTGCGAGTTCGTTCTCTGCACTTGCTCCCCCTGCGGAGTCAGTTGCATACTCGGATGACATCTCATGTGTCTCGCCATCGGTCTCACTGTCTGTCACCGATTCTGGAAGATCTGCGAGCAGCGAGAACCCAGCCATGCCTCGGACCCTGCGACAGCAGCTCGCTACTGCCACCTATCCGTAGGCTATCTGTGCTGCGTGAAACGTTACATATTGGGCATTCAGCAAGCGTCTCTTGTTAACCAGCAAGTATGTATATTTAAACTTAATTGGCAGCCTTGCGCTCCCGCTCGCTGACAAGTGCCTTGGCGAGGAGGGTTCAGGGGTCTTCTGACAAGTGATCAGTGGAGCGATCATGACACCACCACCGGAGCTTTGCTTGAGTGTCAGCTGAACTGGGTTGAATTCTATTGGTTCAGATGGTAGAAAAGGCTCCAAGTGCTGGCACCTGCAGCCGGTCGCGACTATGCTGATTGCAGTCCCAACTGTTGGGTGGATCCACCCTGGACACCCCCCACTGTTGTGGGGTGACACCTTGCAGCCATTGAGTGGCTACACGGATGTAACTTCCAGTGCATACATTATGTTACCAGGACAACCATGATGCAGCACTTGTGAGATACATTCCACAACTTCTGGCAGGTCTGCTATAGCAGGGGTGGCTACCCACCCTCAACATGGTGGATGCCATAATGGTGGGCCTGAACTGGGACACAGCACTGCTGCATGCATGCAAAGGAGTGCCCCACAGGCGACTGCCTCCATGCATGCAAGCTCTGCTGCGTGCACGCACCCACTGTTTATGGCGCTGGACATGTGTGTAGGATGGTGCATAAACCAATTCACAACCTGTCCCTCACAAACAGACATGCCCACAACTCAGTGCGGCAGCAATGCACACAGCCGGCACAAGGGCGCTCACCATGCAAGGCGAACTACGATACATGCAACCATCGGCATGCAAAACACCAACAAGTCACAGAACCCGCTGTCAACCTGTTGGCACAAAGACGTTCTAGCTTTGGCCCTGTTGCGGCAACTCAATGAACATGATGGTTCTGCTAGAAATTTGACTACATACGCGGACGCAGCTCAAGCATGCCTGCTGGCGTCTCCTGGCGGCCTACCACAGCCATCACATGCGTTACATCACCATGCTATGGTAGCTGAAAGCCAACCCTTCACACCTTGTGTTCACAGCCATCAGGATGATCCCTGTTCCCTGCGTGTGCACCCATAGACTACAACACATCCTGGAAATACTTCCCTTCAAACCAGCTGTTTAATCCCAGCCTCCTATAGTACATCATAGCTATGATGGCATAACCAGTTGCACCCACATTCATCAGCAGTGCCTGGGTACTGCTTAATTGTACAGCTCGCAATGCAGAATGCCATGGCGGCGGCCGTTGCCATGCACCCACACCTGTTGCTCTCACAGAAGGTGACACTAAGCTCAGGTTAACCTGGCACACCCTGGCACAAGACAGCACCCATTGCAATCAGGGGTCTCTGCCGCAGTTGCAGCTGCCAGCTGCCAGCTGCAGTGCAGTTGTAGCCTTGCCTACAAACAAACGCACAGTCTTGCGCTTGGTGCTCATGGTGATGATGATCACTGCACCAGCCAGCCACTCATGCACATCCAACTGCCGACATCCGCATGCCCAACAACATTGTTGTGATACGTTGCAGTAGCTGTTTAGTGGTGTATTCATTCCATGCTGCAATACAGCTACAACTACTATACAGTAGTCACAGTAATCATGCATGATCATCATGATGACAACATGCGACACAGCTAAATCAACGATCATAACCCATCTTCTAAAAGTGGTGCGGCTCAATCGTGACAACTCAACTCTACAGCACATCACTTGCCCATCAGTCACAAAACACACACCGCGGGAAAACCCCAAATGCCGAAGCGCGGCATGTCGACATGACTACATCAAGGTTGTTGCCCACACATTCAATGATGATGCTCACTGACTGCAGCTGGCAACGATGCTGCACAACTAATCTGCAACTTTGCACGGTAACCCACACCGTGTGACAGCGTAGCTGCTCAGTACTTGATGATCCGTAATCGCACCCTCACATGACATGCATGCCTCACACACAGGCAATGCACACATAACACGGGGATGGCGCAGCCTGTTGAATTGCGAAGATAGCACAAAGTGTGTAGCAAATCAACAACATCAGGCTCGCAGGATTGTTATCCTTGCCTCCTCTCACACAACCTGAAGTGCTGATCATCAACATGCCGCCCGGGGAATTGGCCAACATATATGTTGACCCCAGCCGCAGCACTCATCCACACACTACTATTGAAAATAGCATCTTTCGACATGCACCCGGGCCGCAGTCCAGCAGGACATCCACACCCCTCACTGTATACACTGCAGCTGCACTGCTGGAGCCAGCAGCTCAGCCCATTTACTCAATGGCAATCTCCTGAGCCTCTGGCTTCGGCTCCTCCACCTTGGGAATCACCACCGTCAGCACTCCATCCTTGGTGGAGGCTTTGATGCCGCCGGCATCCACATTCCGAGGCAGGCTGAAGCTGCGCACAAACGAGCCATAGCTGCGCTCAACGCGCGCGGCCTTGCCCTCCTTTGTCACACCCTCCTGCCTCTCCTCCTTGCGCTCTCCGCTGATGGTGAGGGTGTTGTCCAGCACTTTGATCTTGACATCCTCCTTGCTCCTGTGTTTCAACAACGGGGTGTCAGGTTGGGGAGTTGGGCAGGCAGCAGGCAGAGCAAGAGGCACCAGCACTGTGGGTGCATGCGGTTCAAAGGAACAGAGATTATGTGACATCTGAGCTTACTGGATGCATTGGACGAGCTGAACCGGACGGATCTGGGCACTACTGTTCAGCACATGTCAGTCACATGCCGGTGATCTGCTGTGCTTCTGGAATGTTCTGGAAGCAGCACATGCAGGCGCTGTGCAGTGGAGCAACTACATGCTAGGGGTAGCCTGAACTGTGGTTGCTGTCGCTGCTGAATAACCTTCTGCAGTATGCTGCTGCCTGGCGGACGGTCCTGGACCGTCCCACGCCACCAGCAGCTCTGTTGAGCCGCACACTCGCCTCCTTCCTCCCTCAACACATATTCAGCTGCTTACAGCTGCATCATACTTCTGCTCGCTGACTGTGGCAGGTGCAACGACTGTCATCGCCTGACTGCGTGCCTCACTGCGTGTGCATGCAGCAGCAGTGCACGCACTGCTGACATTTGCTATCACGCACATGCCGGGGATGTCTGCCTTGATCGTGAAGGCCTTGTCGTCCTCCTCAATGTCAGTGGCCAGCCGCAGCAGCCGCATCTCAGGCGCTGACATGGCAGGCAGGTGGCGCTGCATGTCAAACAGCGGGCTGCTCCTGAAGGGCGCCATCAGGAAGTCGCTGTCGTCCCAGAGGCCAAAGCTGCGGGTGAGCGCATCCATCTCCCGCTGCATCTCGCTGAAGATGCTGGGCAGGCGGCCAAACCTGTGGTGGAGTTGCCGGATCGGCGATGGTGGGGTGCATAAGGCAGGTGGCATGGTCAGGCAAGGTGCCAGGTATGTAGCACCAGGGGAAGCAGGTGAGAAGGTGGAGACGGTGCACACTCTATTGCAACTAGTAACAGCAACTTGTCGTGAAGACATCGCATGGCTGCATGGGCAGCTTCATGGTCTGGTGGAAGGCTGCCCGCGCCAGGAACAGTGCTATCTCTGCAGCTGCCTACATGGGACACCATTGGAAGCTACACCTGGCAAAGTGCTGGAATGCATGCTGTGTGTGCATTGGACATTAAGTAGCAGTTGCACTGCTGCTGCTGCTGCTGCTGCTGATGCTGCTGCTGCTGCTGCTGATGCTGTGTTTAGATGCTGCCGCTGCCAAGCACAGTGCAAGCAAGTCTGCAGGGCAGCAGAGCTCCCACACCTGCTGTATGGGTCAGCACGCATCATATGTGAGCCCTGGCCTAACTGGTGCTTCTGCATCTGCTTCTCCTCGCCCGACTCGGACTGCTTCTCGCGCTGTTCATGCCTGGCCTCCTCCTGGAAGGCGCGGATTTGCAGTGGCACGCGTGGAGCCATAGCCTTGAGAGGCATGCGTGATACACGCTTCATCAGGCTGGGAGCGGCACGCACTGCACAGATGGTCAACATTGTTTCCGTTGAAGGTTTCGGAGTACGAGCTCACGGTAGCAGAGAGGCGATAGAGTGCGCTGCAAGCGTGTTTCGATACCTTGTGCGTGATTCGAAAGCAACTGGCAAAAGTCCGAGCAACCATCGGGTTATATACCACCTGAGCAGGCTGGGGTGTTACAGCGTAGAATCTTCTGGAGAGCCCTCGACAAGGCATGGGCATTGTTCCATCAGTTCCAAAAAATTTCCAGAATCATGCTTTGTTCAACTGGATCAGCTGCGTAGTGGCCCTGTTCATGCTGAGTAGGACGTTTCAAAAGGTCGCTCTGTACACGGCCGCGGCCGAGAACTGGAGAACAAACACTTGATTAGAGTAAAGACCGCTTGTTCGAGCTGCAGGCTCTGCAGAGGGGAAGGCCGAACAACCGCAGCGGGTGACCTCTGGCTGCACCCTTCACACGACAACCGCTCCTCCTCTGCAGAGGCCCACAGCACCGCCCGGAAGCCCCTCGTGTGTAGCTGTAACGCCAGGCTGATTCTAATTGCTGCCTGAAACGCTACGCTACCGCTCCACCAAGCCAGCTCCTCCGGCCAGTCCCAGTGGTGTAGGCCTGAAGAAGGGGCAGCCCAGCCCCTAGTGGGCCAAGTCCCAACGCCAGGATCGGAACCGCATGCCAGGGCCTTCGGCCCTGTCTGGGACTGAACTGGGGTTTGCCTAACCGTATAGGCGTCGCCTGACACGGTGTTGGCCTGGACTGAGACTGTCGTTCCCTTGCTGCCTGTTACACTGCTACCAAGCTGCTCACATCATCACCCATGCTGTTTGGCCTGGCCCCAGCTGGGGACCGTCATACCTATGCGGCTGTGGCTGTAGGCGCCACCAGCTCGCTAGTTGTGCGTGTAGCCTGCACCATGGCAGCTACCTCCTGGCTGGCTCAGGTGGTGCAGCAGTTGTTTGCGCACATACAAATTTCAGGCGTCACGATTCTGTCAGAGCCAGCTGTCAAATACATTCTTGAGAGGTACAACAGCTGCAGGCACCTGTATGAAGAGCTGCTGTCATTTGGGCCTGACATGTCACAGGCAAGTGTGATTGATGGCAAGCTGCTGCCTGGCAACGACTTTGTGGCAATTGTGCGTAACTGCAACCTGACTCGTGTAGTCAAGCAGCAGGTGCCGGTGCGCAGCATCATGTTAAACTTCGCTGGTTTAACGGCTGCTCTGCCTGAGAAACGGCACATCACGTTCAGCCGGCAGTCTGCCATGCCATCTATACCGCGGCCGCACAAGCTGCAGCTAGCACGGCCCGCAATCAGTGCACAGACATCTGCGGCAAAGCGTCAGAAGGTCTGTTTGTTTTGTCACTACATTGCTGCACTACTGCAGCAGCCCTGCACCATGGTATTGGGTGCGTGTGGATTGCATAATGATGCGTTGTGTGTAGTGCCCGCTAGCGTCCAGCGCTGGACGATATTCATCATTGGTGGTGTGTCCAACACGTTTGTAGGCATGTATCTAACACACGTAGTGCATGTTGTTTGTGCATCTTACTAGCTGCGTCGCTACATGCCCAACAGCTGCATGCTGGTCACTGCTAGCTGACACTTCAAGTGACCTGGTGTCTGTCCTGGCACTGGCACCCTCACCCGGCACTTCGAGGGGTGCTGCTGTCTTTCCTACGCCAGGATCACCACATTTTTACCACGGCATTACCACAGTTGCTCCACAGGCGCGGGGTGGCTGCCCAGGTGCTGGCGAGTGACCAGTTCCTGGCTCACTGCTGACTGCCCGTCATTTTCCGCGTCTTCCCCCTGTTTGTAACGAACTACACTGACAAGGCATGGGCGAACAGAACCATAGCATAGTATAGTTAATTGTTCATACCATCATGCTGTAAATGCCCTCACCCCGTTAGAAGCTACTACGGCCGCAGTGTGCACACCTGGGAAGTTCGAACGGCCTGGAGCAACGCCCCATCTCTCAGCTGCTGGCATAGGCTTGATGCAGGGTGCAAAGTCACTTGCTTGGCAAGCATCAGCTATGTCTCGCACGGCGTTCCCTGAGCTTGCATAACAGCTCGGGCTGTTCCCAGTGCTGGCAGGGTCTTCCGAGTAGATGCAGCACTGCTGCACCTGCATTGCTTGGCCAACACCGTGTTGTGCTGTGAAGAAGAAGAAGCAGCACTATAGCATGAAAAGGCAAGCAAGTGTCGCCCTACCCCTGCATGCGAGGCTGCTCATGTAAGAAAAGCTAGATCCACCCATTGTACTGCGCCATTGGTTGTACTGATGAACATGAAGCAAGTTGAGGCCAATGTGTTGTGCTGTGACAGCAGGCTGCCTGCAGGGCACTGTAGGCTGTTCAGCAATCTGTTGCGTGCCTCTGCCTTGCTGGACAGGTTCAACAAATCCATTTCAATTACTTGTGCAGAACCAAGGCACTTCCGAACACAATCGTCCTGCTGTGCATCAACTGCTGTGCATCAACTGCAGCACGGGCTGTTAACATTGCAGGCCTCTTCTCAAAGGCTGTGTATGCACCACCGACACATATCAAACCTGCACCTACCATATACACTCAACAACTTGAAGTACACACGTAGAAGCACTGACTACACACTGCAAACACTAACGACCTTTGGCACAGTTGTATCACATGCCTGCATGCTCCGCCACCCTGCAATTGGTGAGAAGGGCATGGCAGCATGTACAAGGTCGTAATTTCACTTGCCTCATCACTCTCTAGGTCCTCGCACCCCTCGCTGCACATACATACAGCAGCAGACTGCAAGAGACCTCCAAACAATGATCGTTGTATGTCATGCGGCACACACCCATGCAGCCTATGCATGGTGCTGCACTCGCATGAAGCAGCACACTGGTCCCCAGCACTGCAAAACGCCCATCCGCCAGCACACGCTGTCAGCTGCATGCTGCAGCAGCTGCTGCATGCATACGTCAACGCCCGGTGCTGTGCAGAACACCACCGGCCTGCATTGAATACGGCAGCCCCACCCGCACACAGCTGTTGGCCAGCTCACATTGAGCCTGCCACATCACCACAGAACACCACCTGGACAATGCACCAAGTGTGTTGCTCCTGCGTCGCCACAACCAGCCGTGCAGTTGCTCGGTGCGACCAGTGCCTCCACAGCACCCCTAGCAGTGCTCCTCCGGCATCGCCACGGCAAGCTGTACGCGCACGCTGCTTACTTGCTGGGTGCCGGCAGGGCCCTGCGGCCGCGGCTGCTGTCGGTCCTGGTGCTCAGGGTGCGTGCCAGGCTGGCAGGCAGGGGGCTGCTGGGCACGCCGCTGAACATGCTGGCGGTGGGCTTCACCAGCAGCTTGCTCTGCACCCAGCCGCCGCGGCCGTCGAAGCCGCCTGCGATTGGAGACGATACGCAACAGCGGCAGCAGCACCGTCGGTGCGCTGACATGCTGAACTGTGGCAGGGCGGGTGCAGCTGCTGCAGCGCGCTGGAACATTTTTGTCCTTTGCTTGCGCTGCGACAGGTGCTCGAGCCCGCACAGGGCACACGAGACTTTGTCGGTGCCAGTGCAGCTGCTGCGCATGCATGCGACGCCCGCTACATCAAGGCTGAGCCAGCAGCAGGTCACACGCATGCGGCAGCTCACCTGCCACCACAAACACGCGGCCGAAGCCCCTGCGGGACAGCTCCTTGGCCACTGCCTTGGACGCGTTGCCGTAGCGGTCCAGCAG
This sequence comes from Scenedesmus sp. NREL 46B-D3, assembly GCA_014080715.1. NCBI lineage: Eukaryota > Viridiplantae > Chlorophyta > Chlorophyceae > Sphaeropleales > Scenedesmaceae > Scenedesmus > Scenedesmus sp. NREL 46B-D3. The sequence goes on along the minus strand of JACERP010000159.1, from coordinate 176,410 downwards.
CACGATCTTGCTGCCGCGGCCAATCTTCTTCAGGGCTGCAATCTGCAGGGCAGTGATCTGCGGCAGCAGCCAGGCAGGGGCACAGGGTTGGCTTGGCAGGTGTTCGCGAAACTACGATGGTGGGCTGGGCAACCGTGCAATGTGATGAACAACGCAGTACATCGTTTGCTGACTTGAACCAGGCCCTTGAACCAGGCCACCCAGATTATCAGCGCACTTGTTATATGCAGCAGTGCAGATTATTGTGCTTAGTCCCAATCACACTTGTTCTCTGCGACAGTGCAGACCATTGTGCTCAGTCCCAGTCACACACACTTTGCAAGGCGCGCAGCGCACCTGTGCCTCAATGGCGTTTGCGTCCCGGAGCTGTCCGCGCAGCTTCTTGTCCTCGGTGAATGCAAACTCCACCTCCAGCAGCTTGCCCTTGGCGCTGCCTGGCACGTCTGCAAGGCCGGCGGCCTCCTTCTCGCGCTGCGGCACACACAGAATGAGGATGGTTGGCTGGGGGAGGGGCAACATGGTGTAGATGATTATCATGAAATACTACTGCAGGATTCCAGGCGGACGGCCTCCCTCTCGCCCTGTGCGCAGCACACACGTTGCACGCAAGAGCAGACAGCTACACAAGCTGACACCAGCTGGTCACGGCTGCTGCAGATGCAGGCGGAGGTCCAAGGGCAGCAGGTGCAAACTGACGGCGCACGTTGCTGATGGTGCTGCCGCTGGCGGTCGCGCTGCAGCTGACTGCATCGCGCACCTCTGTCCTGATGTCAATGATGACGGCACTGCCGTCGCTGCCGACCAGGTCCAGGGCCTGTGCTGCAGTCACCTCTCCCGCAAAACCGCGCAGGCTGCCAAACAGGCCGCCGGCCAGCAGAGGAGCCAGGTAGTACAGGCCAACAGCGCCCAGGCCGTACTCAGCCAGCAGCACCTGCAATCACGCACATGCAAATTCAGCACGCGTCAATTTGTTGCTGCTGAGTGGTCCTGCTGCTGGATGTGTGTGCACCAGATGACTAATGCTGCTGTGAGCCTTCAGGCTCCTACTCCAGTGAGCAATGGCCTGATACATAGACACATCTGCACTGCTGCTGCAGCTGTGCGGACCCACAGGCCCAAACGCAGCGTTGCTGCGGCGGCACGGCTGTGTGTGGCAGCTGGCTTGCCCATGCACTCCTGCTGCTTTGCGCACTCACTGGGTCGGTGGTGGTGAGGAATGTGAGGGCCTTGCTGATGAAGGGCTGGGCAGCAGTGGCGCCCTCGTTGGCGGTCTTGGTCACCGTCTCACTGGTGCGTGAGAAGCTTTCGACATCCACGCCGACAGAGTTGATGGCGGACTGCAGGGAGTCCTGCAAGGACAGGACAGCAGCCAACAATGGTGGCACACAACACATCACACTACAAGAAACCAGGGCCAGACAACACACCGCTGCCCGCACTGGTGATACGTCCTGGCTCAGCGGTCCACATGTGGGACCTTTGTATTTGCGGCCTCGGATTAGTTGGTTGGATTGGTACTCCTTGGCTGTTGTGGGACCCCATGAGCCTTGTTTGGCTCCTTAGTGGGTGGGCCTGTGGCCCTACTTTGGTATTTGGTATTAGTGTGTATCCTTGCATAGCTAGATGCCAATGTTCAAGAGCGAGCAGTCATGTGCATGTATGAATATAGTACTAGCCCATTCTTGTGAGTGCCTCTCTACTGTCTATCGAGCACTGCCATCTTCTTTACACTGTCATTTGCTCTACAGCGCAGCAGCAGGCTCACCTTGACAACCGGCGTGGCCCTGGACAGCAGGGGAGCAGCAGTCTCGGTGGTCACCTTCACTGCCTCACTGACCACGGGGGTCACTGCGTCAACGCCCCTCTTGATGACGGGGGCAGCCACCTCATAGCCCTCCTGTGCAATCTTCACGCCAGCACCCACAAGGTCCAGGGCTGCCTTCACACCCTGGCCAGCAGCCTACGGGTTTCAGCAGCGCAGGCAGTATACCACAAACGTGGGTAAGCTCCACTGTTGCAACCCATAAACATTTCCATATACATGTTCGCAAACGAGCACCAGTGTGACAAGTGGGCTGCCGCACCAGCAGTGTATCGGCTGCAGTATGCCCTGAGTCGAGTACTGACGCAGCAACGCAGGTCCTGCTGCTGGCCCAGCTACTTAAGTCGTTTTCAAAAGTGCGATAAAGGCTAGGTGTTGATGGTCAACTGCCTGCTCAATGCACCCATGCAGCTGCACTGCAGCTGCTGCAGCCCACCTTGACTGCCTCAGTCAGGTTGGCCACAGCAGAGTCCACTGCATCCTCCTGAGCCAGGGCGGGCTGCGCCAGCAGGACGGAGCCAGCCAGGGAGCTCAGCACGGCGCGACCAGCTGCAAGAATGGATACAGGAGAAGTAGCACAGCAATGATTGCTGTGTGAGAAGTGGCGGTACATCCGTGAGGGGTGCTGCGGGCAGGCACTTGTACGGTTTGAGCGCCCTGACACCGCCGAGGCCCCGCGATCTCAGCCTAAACTCCAATTATGCTATCCCTCAATGCGCAGACAGGTCACCTGCCTACTCCACGGGCATCAGTGCCTGCTTGCACTGCAGCCCGTTTACACTGATCGCACGCTGTGCCCCTGTTAATTGTATCCACCGGCCATTGTATGCATCTTGGAGCGCCAGAATTTTAGCAACCATTCGTGTCAAGCTGCTTGCTGGCGCCAACTGAACGGTCTAGAGCTACAGTCGTTCTGGCCATGCTGGCTTACCAGAGCTGCTCTGGCGCTCCTGAACGGCCTGCACGCGCACGCAAGTGGTCCTGCTGACCCTTGTGCCGGCCACACGGCCCATGCGAGTCTGGCTTAGCAGAGCCATGGTGTGTTGCTGCAGAGATCTGATTCTGCAAGCGGGCCAAGGAGGTGTGGGTGAAGCTGAGCAGCAATCCGATGGCGCAGGCGCTCTAAAAGTGCTATGAGGGCGGCCACACTGTTCATTCGTCCGGCGTGTGTTATGAACAAATCTGTCAGTGCCAAAGTGTACAAGTGATGCCAGTACGTGTGTATGCTACTACCTTGTTTTTTTTGGTTCCTTACACTGAATTGTTACACGATACGCTGAACACTAGACGGCAATGATGAGTGCGTGCCGACGTCCCCACCAAAAAGGCGCGTTGGGTACCATGTCACTGAGATTCAGATGATAACACTAGAACACACCGTTTGCAGCAGCAACAATTCAGCCAGTGAGTGGCCTGCGTGCAGCTGTGGCTGGTGTTGCTCACCACTGGCATCAGTCAAAACAACAGTACCGCTGTAGTGCTGCTGATGTCCTATGGCACCCAAAAACAAGGCAGGCAGCAAGAACAAGGAGCCAGCATATGAGACATCAAGCGATGTGCTAGGGCAGTTTGGTTTGAAGGTGTGACACAGGCTGCGCATCATGCTGTGCAGGCTGCTTCTGCTGCACCTCAATCTGCGCAAACACATGCCTATGCCGTTGCAGTTCATGACAAACTCACCAGCAACTGTCAGTGCCTGCTGTAGTTGCATGAAATTGTGCGCACACCGCTGGGCGTGCAAGTTACTGTGATTGGCGTCAAGTGAGTACAGCATTGGCAGCCTGCTGAACTCTGCACAGCCGCAGCAACAGCCCAGCCCGCAAGGCAAATGACAGTGCAACGCTGCCGTATGCACCAGCAGCGTGTTGTCCATGCCAGCTTGCATGGCATGTTGGTAGGCGCAGCATCACTCCAGCAGCAGCATGCGGAGCAGCTGAACAGGCTGGCTAGCCGGCACTGTTGAGTTGGCTCAAGTTTGTGTGCACCTGCTGCTGCACCGTCGATGTGTCGTGGCAGGTACGAGAGCCCGACCACCAAAGAGGGTGGTCAAGTGTGGGTGCGGTACCACACAGGGCACGAAGCACCACTCGAGGGAGGCAGCAATGCAGCAGCATTAGGGTGAGCGCACGGCATGCTGCCCTACCTGTTCTCATCATCATTATTGTATTACCCATTCAAGCCATAGCATCAACGCCATCAACGCCCTACCTGCTCTCATTGGTCCATGGTTTAAAGCAGCACAAGCGGGTGCGACGCCTGCTGGGGAAACCAGAGCCTGGATTCACCTGCATGATTGTCAAGCCGATGCAGCTGAACGTCAAAGGTTCAGCTCCTGGGGACAGCAAGCAGCTGCTGGGCACATGCACAACTACACAAGGACAGTACCCAATCACATGGTAACATGCTGATGCCGGCAAAGACACAGTACAGCTGAACATCTGCAGTATGCCTTGGCACGCTTGGTGCGGCTGCCACAGGTTCCGGCGATGCACTGAGGCAGACCACATCCGGAGGGATGTGCTGACACAAGAGGTGGAGCTGCAGAAGCTGGAGGAGAAGAGGTGCGGCTGAGCTGCGCAGGCATCTTAGGATCTTGACACCGCTCAAGCAAGCTGGCAGGCAGCTGCTGGCAAGGCAGCCTTAGTAGCATTTGCCGGATGCTTGCTGTTGGCCATGCGGGCATGCCTGCTGTTGTCAACGCCGGCGGTGCTAGCCTAGCGTAGGTCCTGACCCTCTGTGCAATCATTGTTGTATGTTGCTTTTTGGCACAAACATGCAGCCAAAGTCTATGGAGCACTCTTGCTGTTGCTGCCTGTCATTCTAGGCGAGTGGTGGAGGAGGTGATTAAGCTGAAGGAGCAGGGGCTCCCCATCCCAGAGCACCTGTTACCACCACCCAAGGCAGACAAGCCGAAGAAGAAGGAAAATGGCAAGGCAGCCAAGAAGAAGTAAACTGTTACGTGCGGTGCTGGGGCATCGATGACAATGTAAAGGTCGTTTGGGATAGCAGTATTGTGTAGTTTCAGGTGGCCACCACCACTCATGCTGGAGCTGCTTAGCAGAAGCACCACCGACAGGTTCATGGCTGTTTTTTTGGTGTTGCTGAGGGCTTCTGGACCCTCTGCGTGTCTAGATCTCTGGGATCCCTCAACGGCAGACTTGATTACAAATAGTAACATGGTTTTGGACCCTTGGTCCCAGCTGTGATCATGTTAGTGCAGCTGAGTAGGAGGCACCGTGCTGGCAGCCACCCACCTTTTTGTAACTAATGCTTGCTGAGTTAACCAGTTGAGCCATTTTGCAACTCCTCTCAGCTTTTGCTGTGCAAGACAAGTCAGTACCGTCTGTGCAGTGGTTCACGCGCGTGCTTCGATTTACACAATTAGGTGCAGTTACAACAAAACTTTTAAAGTTAGACAGCCAGACATTGATAATCTGCTGGTGGGCGCAAAACATGCAGTACCCCACTCCCACTAGCAGCGGTGAGGCGTCGGCTGTTCCTCGGTCGTTGATTGATAGTCTCAAAGTCCAGTTGGGCCACGACAAGCAACAGGCGTTCAGTGGGCATGCTATTACTTTCTCACTCACTGCAGCTGCCCTGTTACCTTTTGCCCGCTTTCGTCTGCAGGAATGGCCCCTATACCGCCCATAGCTCCTGGACCACACAGCCATGTCACGTGCGGTGGCTGCAGCACGTTGCTCATGTACCCACAGGTGTGTTGACAGCTTGCTGCTGGCACTGTTACTGAAATGCAGGACACGCACTGTAAGCAGATGCTGACTTCCTGCTGCATGCATGTTGTTTCCTGCTTTCAGCAAGGAGCCACCCAAGTCAGGTGCTCACGCTGCGGGCACATTACGCAGGCGCCTCAAACAGGTAGGTACATGTCTGCTGTGGGATCTGGATCTTGTCACGGTGCTGACTTGGCTGTGCAAGCATACCACATGTGCAGGTGCTTGATTGACGCAAGTGATGCAGCTGTTGAACTGTTTGTACTGCACAGTGTGTGTCTCAGCATAGTCTTCAGCATGCCGAGCTCCATCTTCTTATAGCCCTCCTGCAACCTGCGCTGCTTTGTGTCGCTGCAGTCGACAGCCCAGACCAGTCACAGATAGTATGCAATGGCTGCAGGGTACTGCTGTCGTACCCGCGAGGCGCACAGAGTGTGCAGTGCTCACTGTGCCACACAGTGACACAGGTGAGCAGCTGCAAAGTGCTTTTCCTGCAAGCAGCCGCACCCGTGGGCGTTGCATGGAGCAGCAAGTGCCTGGGCACGGGTAGCAGCCTTGGCACAGCGTTGCAGCTTATGGCGATGTGGCAGCATCCCAAGTAGTGCGGGTTTTCTGTGCACTTACTGACGTGGTGGTGTGTTGCTGCGCGCATGTTACGGTGGTGTGCAGGTGCCAGTGTACGGCCACGTGCGGTGTGGGGGCTGCAGTGTCATGCTCATGTACCCGCTAGGCGCGCAGTCGGTCAAGTGCAGTGTCTGCCACTTTGTGACAAACGTGTGCCCGCATGCAACGTGGCCGCCAGTGAGCAGTGCGGCTGGCGCAGTGCAGCAACAGCCAGTGGTGCCTCCCAAGTCGATGCAGATAGTGGTGGAGAACCCACCAACGCTGGACGAGCATGGTAACGAGGTGAGTGGTACTTCTGAAAGCCCACAAAAAGGCTGCTGGAGTCACTTGCTAAAAGTCAATTTAATTGTTGGGCCTGCAATGAGGAGCCACTTCATTAGTGACGTGGCAAGGCTGCAGCATTGCAGATTGGGAACTAGCAGCGTACTCGTCAGTAGTGCTGTGCTGCTTTGCCTCAACATATGCATGTCCCAACCGTCCCGCAATGCCGCTCCCGCTGATGGTGATGCTACAGATTGCCAACATCGCTGTAGCAGTCAAGGACACGGCGCAGTAGCAGCACGGCAGTTGGTCCTCATGCAGCAACAGCTGCGTTGGACAGCACCCGTAACCAGGACATCCAGCGCAGCTGCCAACTGCGTTGGGGCAGGCCGCGTGGCGTCACTGAAGCTGCAGCAGCCATGGGTTCAGCCCCTTGCCGGCACAGTGTTGTTGCTGGAGCAGCAGCAGCAGCAAAGACAAGTCCGTGCAGGGAAGGACGCTGAGTGATGCAATCTACCTGCAGCCAGCAGCAGTTTGGGTGTACAAGCAGTTGCGTATGTACATCCAGCGAGCATGTAAGCTGCCCACATCATGGTGGCAGCATGCTCTTGTATAGTTGACAAAGGACGCAGCTGGTTGTCACTTCCCTTGGGTTTAAGAGGGAAGTGTTGCAGTGACGCACTTTCCAAAGCTTCTCATCGCGTTGGGTTGACACCAGCATGTGTGTCATCTGCCAAGCAGCAGGTACAAGCTGCTGAAGTGGTCTCTTCAAACATTGTCGTCAGTCTGTACCATGCTCTCTGTTTGCGTTCCTTCAAAACTATTCAAACACTTGCCAACGAGGATGCGCCGCAGCACGCAACGTACTACTGGTGGCTAGCTGGTGTCGTTGTGGTTGTGCAGAACGGTGCTGCAGCCATTCGATGCAAGCGGCGTTCAGGCGCTACCCAGTGCATGCACAGGCCAGGATTCTTGGATGCAGACGTTGCTTGGGTGTTGGAATGCATGTGTTGCTTGGGTGTCAGAACTACTGGAGCGCCGCTCACAATCTATCAGCGGGTTTGGTGGGAGCTTGTCGGCAACAGGGATGATATGAAGCCCTGCACAGCTGCAGCAAATGTCATTATTTTTTTCCCCAGCCATCTTCAATTGCATATGCTTCTTTGCAGACAGTGGCTCCTAGGTACTCACAAGGTCTCCAGCTGCAACGTATCTCAACGGGCTTGCAGCTGCGCTTGCGTGCGAGCAGCAGCGCAGCCGCGAGGGCGGGGTGTGCTGTCCTCGCCATGCCTTCTCTGACGCTGCTTCCAGCCTGTCACCACGAGTGAGGTGGTGGCGGCTTCCGCCTTGCTATTTGTGCGGGCGTTCCAGCAGAAAGGGGCGCATACATCTTTTGCTGCTGGGTCGGAGTGTTTCTTCTTCTTTACCATGGGTGGATGCGAGCTGGCATGCATGCGCAGCCCTGCGCCCTTGAGGCAAATCCCAGTGCCTCTGCTGTTCCATTACTGCTATGGCTGAAGACTTTGCGTGCATGCAGTGCTGTGTCCTTATTCATGCATGTGCAGTGGAAGTGGAGCCTGCAACAAACTGGGGCGGTTTGTTGCCATGGTGTGCATACATGATGGTTGCGTCGAGCAATCTGGGCAGCATGATCTAACCGCAGCCCTACCAACGCCAGGGGTGTTTTAACCAGCGGGATACTGCGATTATCTGATGAAAACCTGATGGATACCGTGATTACCCTGTGCTGGTGTTGGATAATCTATCAACTGGTTCTATCCCTCATAGCGATGGATATATTACGGGTAATCAGCGGATAATCATTTATCACATGCGCCTGTGAAGCAGTCAAGGCAGATCACCGTACACTCCCAACACAGGCCTGAGGCTCCTTAAAGCCTGGCATGAAGTTAATCAGTATCAACAGCCGCCGCACAACATAATCAACTCTCAGCACACAGCTGAATGGCCAGCCAGCAATGCTGATCACCGTTGCCTAAGGATCATGTGCACAGCTGCCACCCACAGCTGCCCCCAGCGCACACTACGAACAACATCAGCCGCTGTCAGGCCACACAGCTGCACGCCTGCTTACTGGCGGCCAAGTTCACTGCCAACTGCTATTAATAAGTAACTGTTGTAAAAGAAGAAGCCCAGCATCAATCCAGTCAAAGCGTACAAAGCAGCAACAGGTACAACAAGACCATCATTCAGCACACAGCTGAATGGCCAGCCAGCAATGCTGATCACCGTTGCCTAAGGATCATGTGCACAGCTGCCACCCACAGCTCCCCCCAGCGCACACTACGCACAACATCAGCCGCTGTCAGGCCACACAGCTGCACGCCTGCTTACTGCCGGCCAAGTTAGGATTTTGTAGAGATGGCGAGTGGTTGCAGACTTTAAGCACAGATGACAGTAGATCCAGTGACTACATGTGGAGTGTAGGGATCCAGGATTCAGTCATCATCATGATGATGGGGTGTTCTTAGTTTAGCACCAACCTACACACTCCAGGCGCTATGCAGTGCTTTGGTTCACACCATTACATCTGGTTCTTGTGAATGGTCTCAGGTGCTTCTGGGTGCAAGCGGGTGTGGCTGTCACTGACAGACTGTCATTAGGCTTCAAACAGGTGACCACTCCCTGCGAAGTACACGCGGTGTTGTTTGAGCGTTTTTGATACCTAATACAACCTATGACCATGCTCGCAGCAGGATCTGCTGCGTTGCCATGACCAAGGAACAGCAGTCTTACTGATGCTCTGCCCGGCGCATACGCTCTTCGATGTGCTGCCGAATAGATAAGAACGAACAAAATCTCCGCAGATCAGCAGCATCGAGGCCGATGCTCGCTTCAGGGCAGCGGTGGAAGGCAGCCCAGGCAGCAGCCGTTGGGGCCCACTTCTTGGCAGCAAGCAGGCAACATTCTGGCGAGCTGGTGCATACAAAGTTTGAATGATCAGTTTCAATGGCTTCAACTTCGTGTGCTTCGTGGCGGGAGCCACCACAGCAACCAGTCCTGGCTGCAGGTGGTGAGACAGCTGCCGCTGCTCATCATCATCATATTACCCATTCCAGCCATAGCATCAGCGCCATCGGCCCCGCGCCCCACCGCTGCTGTTGTATTGGGCGTTTACCACAAGGTGATGATGAATAGACGTCAAGGGGTGTGTATCAACAAGCCGTGTGCCGCAGCGATAAGCATGCTGAGCAGCAGAATTGTGCCAGGGCATCACAGCCAGCAGCTGCTGTAGGCATGGACTGCAGGTGCGCGTTTGCCTGCAGCAGCAACCCAGCATACATTCATTTCTTGTGCTGCACGCAATTGGTGTCGAGTGTAACTACAGTAGTGCAGAGTGCTGCCCTGGGGTGTGGTGCTCGTGGTGATATATCCTGCTGTGTACAGTCAGCAAAGAGATGCTACATGTGGTTGTTGCAACATGGTCAATGGTGTTGCACTGCTGAAGAAGACTTGAACGCGGCAACAGTTGTGTACCTGCTAGGGTATGCTACACCTGTGTGCATGTCTCATCCGCAGGGTTGCTTAGCGGTTGTTTACCCTTCAGCACCTTTCCTGCCCACACTACATATTGACACTGCAGCTGCACAGAGCATTGTATCTTGCTCATTACTGCTGCTGCTGCTATGCATGCATGCACTTCTGCTGCAGGCTTGAAGAAGGACAAGCAGGGCATCACGCAACAGCAGCCGGGCAATGCAGCAGCAACGTCTGGTACAGGTGAGCCAGCAGCCTGTGGAGTTGAGTCAGCGGGCGCAGGCACACCACATGCAGTTAAGGCATCACCTGGCATTGCATCACCTGTGCCACCCCAGCAGCAGCCCAGCTTGACCCCAACTCAGTGGGGCGTGGCTCTCTCCCCAGCAGCAGCAGTGGTGGTGGGCCGGGTAGCGAGGATTTTGTTCGCCTGCTTGAGCTGGTGGTGATGCAGGTGATTGCGTTGTTCCCTATTGTTGGGTTGACTGTGCTGTTGGGCGTTTGGTATCGTCTGTGGCATACTGCATGGTTGCATGCCCGGTCGCTGCTGTTGTTGCTGTCAGAGCTGGGGCTTAATGCTGACTCCTGTTACATGTACGCTGTGCCGCGTGCCTGCAGCAGTTGAGCAGGTGCTGAACATTGCGGAGCAGCACAAGCAACAACAGCAGTTGCTGCTGCGTGTCAAGTCTGAGCCGCGTACAGATGAGAATGGCACCTGGCTGCAGATCAACACTTAAGTACAGACTGTTGCTTTAAACAACAAGGTAGCTGCAACAGGCGTCATCAAGGCGTCAGAGGCCGATGCTGTCGTGGGCGGGGAACAGGTGGGCCACAGCAAGTCATGTATACATAGCTCGCACATGTGTGTGTGCGTCTGCGTGTTTGTCACTGTGTATGTCGGGTCATGGATGCAGCATGCAGCAACGCTTTAACAACTTGTTGGCAACCAACCTCGTACTTGCAAATCAGGTTGTGGCAGACACCAACTTTGCATGGTTTGTAGGAAGGCAGCGTGCTGCGGGAGCAGAGACGCCCGCTGTTGTTGCTGTGCTTGGTAGTGTTGCTGTGCTTGGTTGGTGTTTTGAACCTTCATTCATGATAGTGCGCAACACTGCATGTGTTTATGCAGTAATCTAATCATAATGTCTCCATGACCGCCACCTTGCTGCTCATACATTTGCTCTTCATGTTCCCCTGCAGGTCATACATGCACACGTGTATGTGTGTGTGGTGCACAGCCAGAAGAGCATACAGCAATGCAGCTGGCCTGCAGCGGGTATCACATGCTGCAGCAGGAGCTACAGCATTATGATGGCTCTAAAGCGGATGTTCTCAATGTGTAACTTTCTTGATTGTATCAAAGGAGCCACAATATGGGATCATATTGACCAATGTCGGCCCAGCAACGACAGCGTGACCCTAGCAGCGACTGATTATATGCCCTGCGTGTACCGGAATATCCGTCAGGGCCGAGGACGATAATCCGCCACACGATGACTACCCAAAAGGATTACCCGTCAAGTATATATAGGATATATCCACAGCGATTATCCGTGAGTACTTGATGTCAAAGCGGATTACTGAAAAGCGCAATTTTTACCCTCGGATATATAGGATATATCCTATATATCCACAGCGATTATCCGTGAGTACTTGATATCAAAGCGGATTACTCGAAAACGAACATTTTTACCCTCGGATAATCGGTTACCCACCCACTGCAGCAAGGATAACCTGGTGGGTGTCCTGTTGATTATCCGCTCTCTTCACTGGAGATTTCCTCGGTTTATCCACCCCTGGCGTTGGTAGGGCAGGCGGGCCGCAAGCGCAGGCATTTTGCAACATAAGTGCGCACCTCAGCTTGCTTTACACTGCACAGTTCATGCAGCCAATCGCTGAAGAACTTCTTGAAGGGCCTGCATGGTTGAGCACTGCACAGAAAATTGTATTTGTGCACATAGTGGTGTAGTTGCAGGCGTGTTTGGGTTTGGGTTACACTCCCTGCCACTCAGCAGGGTCCGTGCTAATTGTGCACCAGGTGGCGTGGCTTTGGCGTGCATATGCGTGCTTTGGCGGCTACTAAGTAACTCGTGACCCTTGCGGCTTCCCAGTCATCATTCAGTTGGCAGAGGCGTACTGCTGCTGACAGCAGCTGACCTGGACCGGCGGTTGTATTGCCTTGGCACGGATAATGATTGCGCAGAACCCCGCAGGAAGCACATGACCCCGTCGCTCCCGTAGCAAACAGCATAAACTGCTTTTGAGCGTGCTTTATCAGGCAATTTGTGCGCGAGCGTGTTCGTCGTGTGCATCCAACGTTCAACCTTGAACGTTCGCTCGCCATGGCATGTCTGTCTGCTAGCGCTAGAAGCAGCTTCTGCAAAATGCACGCAAACACAGCACATGGTAGATACGAACTCGCGGCTCACCTCAGGAGGAGGAACCCTGCTGCTGCCTACAGCCAGCCGGTTGTTGCTGCTCCTGCAGCTGTTACGGCACTCAGGGCCGTTGCTTCCCTCCACCCTGCAGTGGCAGCAGCAGCAGCTCATCCTGCTACCGTCCATCAGTCAAACGGCGCTATGTCTGCAGATCTGCAAGTGCTTCAGTGCCCAGCATGCTCAGGTTAGCACCTGAGTTTGGCCCTGCTGTGCAAGATCTACTCAGCAGGGCTCTGTCGGTGCCATGCTTTTCCAGCGACGCAGCGTATCAAGAGAAGGCACTGCTGCTGTTGCTGCTGGACCAGGAGCCTGATGCCAAGCAGCTGCTGCAGCAGCAGCTGTTTGCAGCAGAGAAGGTGAAACTTTCAAATTCGCTGATGGCGGATGCAGGAGAGCTTACCAGCCGCAATTTTCCAGGATCATCACTTGCATGGTCAGTTTAGCACTCATTATCATGAAACAGAATAAGTCACAGTCATCAGCCAAGGCACCTGGGACAACTGAAGCCAGCGGCAGCAGTGGCTGTTTGTCACTGGTTGCAGATGCGGACTCCCCTGATAGCGAATTCCCGCCGGCATCCGCGGGCTTGTGTAAAGCGCTGGACGCCGCCCTTTTCACTGCCAGGAAACACGGTGAGGCTGAGTCTCTTGACAAACCAAATAAGGCCGCGCCCAGGAGCTTACATGCGGCTGCTTTGCGTGCTTTCCGGGCTGCCATGCCTTTGTGCTCTTGAGTCACACACGCCCAGCACCATACAATAAGCAGCAACAATTTTACGCAGCAAAGAAGCAGAGCAAGAACCAGCAGAGTCAGCCGGACCCCTCCTGCAGCGCTGTGCATGCAAGCAAGCTGTGGCGCACGCTGTAACTAGTACTGCTTTTGTACATGTCAAGCTTGATGCGCTGCGCTGCATGCTGTCAGGCCTGCTGGAGGTTACTTGGGCTGCCCTGCTGTGGGGCTGCCTGAGCGCATCACTGGCTGAGGAGCAGGGGCTGCCTTTCACGCCCGGGGATGTGCTTGAGCAGCTTGACGCCATCATAAACAAACAGGTGATCACAGTTTGTTTCTGGAGCAGCTTTAAAGCTGTAAGAACCCACACGAAGCTGCGTAGCATGTTGTCTGGTTGTAGGGTGTATTACCATAATCCGCTGTGCTGCAGCCTGTGCTGCGCGCATGGTGTGCTTCCCCGCACCAGAGCAATTGCCTACTTAGTGCCATACCATGCACTGCACTGCGGGCACGCCGTCAGCTGACGTCACAGCAAGGGATGGTTGCAGTCTCTTACCAGGGCTCTTATCACTGCAGCTGCCACATCAGTTCCTGCAGCTCCGCCAGGTGCATCACTCAGCAGCTCAACTTGAACATTGTTGTGCAGGCACAGTACAGCAGCTGAGTTAGCAGGGATACAGGCAGTACTGCCTGTACACTTATGATGGCACTGGCATCAGCCTGCTTTTGTTGCCAATTGGCCCGCCGCAACACTGATTTTGGGGTGCCAGAACTTGGACATGATATTGCTGACTTCATGGCCAGGCAGCATGCGCGTCAATAACTAAGCGACCAGCCCTCCATTTATTCACAATGCACATGAACATTCATTGCACGTTACTGCTCACTGTTGCGTTGACACCTTGCACCCTGTGTGCTGCGTGTGAAAGTTTGTTGCAAGCAGCAAGGCATAAAAGCATATGAGATGTAGTGATACCAGGCCATCACCAGAGCTGGTTGGATGCCAAGTGCTGTGTGTGCCGTTCTTGCTGCCCGTTCACTTCACTGCCACGTCGAACTACTTACAGGCTGCTGTCCAGCAGCTGATGGCTGCAGCTTCTGCCACCCCCGGCTCCAGTGCCAGTACTTCTGCTGATTCCTCGCTCTGGTGGGAAAGCAGCAGCGGCAGCAGCAGCAGCAGCACTACTGCTGTTGGCAGCAGCAGCAACAGCCGGATGGACCAGAGCCTAGCGCTGGCTTTGGCACTTGCAGGCGATCATCTCAGAGCAGAGCCTGTTGATGGCGCTGCAACTGCAGCGGAGATTGTTTGCAGCAGCATCGGCGCAGCTGCAGCCAGTGGTTACCGGCCAACAGACCAGTGGCTGCAGCTGGCTTGGCAGCTGCTGGAGCGTGCTCTGGCGACGCAAGCGGTGGCGATGCAGACAACGATGAGCTGGCAGCGGCAGCGATGAGCGCGCATACGCATCGGCAGTGACCTTTGGCTTCACAAGCAGTGCAATGTCTGGTGTGATGCGTTGTGACATTGCACGGCCGCCAGGCTTTAAACAGACAGGAGTGGCTGTGCGTACCGGCTTTGGCGACAGGTGGCTGCAGTGGCTGCGTGTGTTGACGACACCCAACGCCTTATCTTCTGCAGACGCTGGCAATTATGCTTCACTGATGCATGTGGGAAGGTTTGAACCTAAAGTCAGCGGCAGGGACAGTGACTGCGCATCAGCACTGGCTGATGCAGTCACTTGCGCCAGCCCGCAGCTGCAGGCAGAGGCGCTGTTGGTGCTGGGTTGTTCAGAAATGGTGGAGTTGATGTTCTGGGAGGAGGACAGTACACAGCTGCCGCGCTATGCGTTTGCGGGCCTGCTTGTGGTCTGGCAGAAGGGCTGAGCAGGCCTCCTGAAGAGAGCAGCAGCATATCACCAGCTCCAGCACAGACGCCAGCATCCAACCCAGCAGCAGCAGCAGCAGCAATAGCAGCAGCAGCAACAGCACAAAAAGCTGTGGCGCGCTGTCGGAGGTCAGTGTGGATGTTTTGCTGCAGCTAGCAGCAGCCATGCCCGTGCTGCTGCGCTCCATGGCAGCAATCGTCGCACCTGACCCCGGCTGGCCCTCGCGGCTGTATGACGGTTATGGGTATGCTACCGATGAGATGCTGGCAACAGCGCGCAAGCTTGCAGTGCTTGCGCAGCGCGTTGCTGCCTACACCAGCAGCGTCCGCTTGGCGCATGCTAGCACATCTCAGCTGCTGCAGCTGAATGCAGCGCTGGATGCAGTTGCACCTGCTGCTTGTGCCCTTCACAGCTGTGTGTGCACACAAGCCGGAACAGCCAGCGGTGTTTCCCAGCGCAGGCTGGCCTGACCCGTCAGCAGGGCAGCTGTTCAGCCTGCTCGTGAAGCGCCTGCCATCAGGAGCAGCCAGCAGCAGGGCTTGTCGCAGCAGTGGCAGCAGGCCTTGCCGCGCGCTGTGACAGTCGCAGCGCACCAGGCGCACCTTGCAACGATGGTCATGCAGCAGCACAGAACTGGCACAGGCTCCACTGCCTGACATGTCGCTGCAGGAGCTTGCAGGTTTTGTCAGTCTGCGATCACAATTGCGGAATGCAGCCCTGCACAGGATACAGCCTTGATGAGCTTGGTTGCACACTGGCAGAAGCAGCTGCCTGCATATATCATACAGGTAGTATCCATGGCCGATGCATGGCTGATGGGTATATGTGATGATGTGATGAGTAGTTATCCCGGCAGTGGAGGCCCTGCCCACCCCCACTGAGCCCAGTGCAGCAGCAAGCAAGGAAGCCACAGACAGCTGGAGGGTGGACGAGTTGGCATCAGAGGAAGCTGCTGCCACTGCAGAGGCAGTTGCAAGCATCCTAGTCAGCATTGAGCGGCTGTGCATGCCTGTGCCAGCTGTCACGATGGAGCTGATGCAGCGCCTGCTGCCTCGGCTGTTCCTGCTGATCGAGCCAGGCAGGGTGGGCGATGTGCTGCGCTTTGTGGCACAGCAGCAGCAGCGCAGGTTCAAGGGGTAGTGTACAGCATTCCTTTGCAGCCACTGTGGCAAAGTTGCCAAGCTGACTGTAGGCGCAGCAATCGGATCGCTGCACATGGCATGCACATGTTAACGACTTACATCTGCATGATGCCCTGCAGCTGGTGATGCCTTTGTCGTGGCTTTGACGAGCTGCAGCTGCCTTGTCGAAGGCGTTTACTATATCTTGCCACCAGTCACTGTGCAGATCCAGCACGGTGCTTCCACTGGCATTGCACAGCGCTGTCAGCGCCCTCAGTCTGGAGGAGGGTTTGAACAAATTTGCACGGCTTTGATATATATATATATACACAGCCCATTGAGAGTTGTTCTGGCACCCATTAGGTAGAAGCACGTTTCTCGGTTTCTTGTAAAGAAACGTGTGCAACATAAATGCGAAATCCAGATAGCCAAAAGGCCGGCGTGGCTGGTATTTTTTGACTGGGACAGTCAAAGCTGCAGTACAGCTGCTGTTGTGGCGCACTAAACTTTAGCAGTGCTTGGGCACTCCACCAAAGGCCCGCTGGCACACAAGCATCCGCAGGCCATGAGACGACGCAGCTTCTTGGTGCAGAGCGACGCATAGCACAGAGCCAGGCTTCCTTATTGAATCATGCCCCAGGAAGCAAGCTGCTGCAAACTAGTAGGGTCCAGCTGCTGGCTGCCCTGCTGCTGCTGCTGCTGCTGCTGCTGCGGTGCCGATGGTGGCTGCCCATACACCTGCTGCGGATATGGATGCTGTTGCGGGTGCTGCTGCTGCTGCTGCTGCTGCATGTACTGCCCGTGTTGTGCATAAGCGGCATATTGCTGCTGGGGATCATATGCAGGGGCAGCAGCACCACCAGGTGGCGGCAGCTGTTGAACTCCAGGATACTCTGCAGCCTGAGGCTGCTGCTGGTGCTGCTGGTAATATTGTCCATGTGCTGCCTGGGCTTGGGCTTGGGCATGAGCCTGCTGCTGCTGCTGGTACCACATCTGCTGCTGGTCTGGCTGCCCCACGCCTTGCGGGTACGCACCCGGTAGCTGCTGCTGCGGGTATGAGTAGGCAGGATCTGCCTGCACCTGGTACTGCTGCTGCGGCTGTTCATGAGGCCAGCCCTGCTGAACAGGCCACTGCTGCGCAGGCTGCAGCTGGAATGGCCCTGCTGCTGCTGCTGCTGCTGCTTGGTCAGCATCCCGGCCTTGCACCGTGTGAGTTGGCGCTACTTCAGGAGGCAGCGGCGGCTGCCAGGCTGCTGCCTGCTGACCTGCTGCGGCAGCTGCAGCAGCAGCATCGCCACCTGCAGCCGCTTGATACCCAGCACCAGCAGTAGCAGGGGGAGGCACTGCATCTGCTGCATTGCCTGCTGGGTGTGCGTGTGGGTGTGTGGCAGCTGCAGCAGGAGGCTGGTGAGAAGCCTGCTGCTGCTGGTGCTGCTGCCAGTCCTGCTGCCACTGCTGGCTCTGCATATCCTGCTGCTGCTGGTGCTGCTGCTGGTGCTGCTCAGCTGGCAGCGCAACAGGCTGCTGCTGCTGGTGCAGGTGGTGGTTCTGCATCCATGCTGGCAACTTTGGCTGGCCCTCAGTGCTGTGCGGCTGCCCCAATTGTTGTGGCTGCTGCTGCTTCTGCTGCCCTTGATGCTGCTGGTGCTCGGTGAAGCCGCTGCTGTTCTGCTGCTGGAGGCCGAGCTGTTGACCCTCTGCTGCTGCTGCTGCTGCTGCTGCTGCTGCTGCTGCTGTGGCGCCAGGTAGAGTCTCCTGCTGTCGTGGGTCTGCAGGCTTTCGGTACTCATACGCAAGCTGCGACTCTGGCGAGTAGGCACCTGGCCCCACCCCTGCATCCTCCTCCTGCTGCTGCTGTTGATGCTGCAGGTTCTGACTGCTGCCAGGGCCAGCGCTGCCATGCGCTGCGCCTAAACCATCTGCTGCATCATCCTGCAGCACAAACGCCATAGCTGCTGATACTGCTGCTGCTGCGGCTTGCGCGATGGTGTCGCCTTGCCACCCCTTGCTGCTGGGAGGCCCTGTCAGGCCGTGCATCAGCTGCTGCTGGGGGTGCTGCTGGTGTGCTGCTGGTGCTGGATTGGTGCCCACCCCTGCTGCTGCTGGTGCTGCAGTGAACGCCGCCATGGAAACGACTGCCTGCAGCATGCCCACATCCAGGACCCCCGGCATGCTGCTGCTCGACCCTGGGCCAGCGCCGCTCACTGCTGCCGCTCCAAAAGGTGACATATTCACCTGTGCTGCTGCATACGTTGGCGAGTACTGCACCCTTGTGGGCGTGCCCACGGCTGTATGCTGCGGCAGCATGGCATACGGCTGCTGCTGCTGCCACGCGCCAGGTGGCGGAGGCTGCCGCTGCATCGGCCGAGTCGGCACCCCAGCCCGTCCCGGTTGCCTCATCATCGGCCGAGGCTGCTGCTGCTGCTGCTGCTGCATCATTGCCAGGCCGCAGGTCCTGCCGCAACAAGCATAGGCATGGCACCCCCTGGCGGCTGCACGTGCTGTGCGTGCTGTGGCGCATGCAGCTGCTGCTGACCTGGCAGCATCGCACCAGGGGGCAGCGAGCCGGCTGGCTGCGGCCCGAGCTGCTGCTGCACCACTGCTGTGGCGCCCGGCGGTGCCGACATCACCACTATGACAGGCGCATTGGGGTCTACGGGCCCGCCTCCAGCTGCAGCTGCAGGTGTAGGTGCAAACAGGACATTGCAAGGCGGCTCACCCAGTTGACCTGGCATCCCAGCCTGCTGGTAGTACTGCTGCTGCTGCTGCTGCTGCTGCTGCTGGGATTGCTGGTTTTGAACTGCACCTGGTGCTGCAGCCGCAGCACTGTCAGGGCCCGACAGCTCCTGCTGGCTGTTGCCAGCAGGTGCTTCTGCTGCTGCCGCCAATGCTGCTGCGAGCTCTGCTGCCGTCGGCATCTGCCCTGCTGCGTCTGCTACCTCAACTGCTGCTGGTGGAGCTCCTGCTTGACTGACCTGCTGCGGCTGCTGCTGCTGCTGCTGCTGCTGCTGCTGCTGCTGCTGCAACTGCTGCTGCTGCTTGGGCACCCGCCGCCGCGCCGGCTGCACGCGGATGGTGCAGCCCCGCAGCGGCGCGTTGTTCCTCATGCGCAGCGCGTCCTGCGCCTCCTGCGCGCAGCTGAACTGCACGAAGGCCTGGGCCTGGCCCGCCCTGTTCATGCCGATGCGCGCGTGCACGATGCCGCCGATGGGCGTGAAGAGGTCCAGCAGCTCCTCGCGCGTGGCGTCGTGCGGCAGGTGGGAGACGTACACCACGCAGGGATCCACGCCATGCTGCTCCTGCGTCTGGGCAATAGCCGCAGCAGCAGCCGCAGCTGCCGCGGCAGCGTCCGGGTCTTCGGGCGCGCTGCCGCCTGCTGCTGCAGCTGCCCTTGCAGCAGCAGCAGCATCGCCTGCTGCTGCATCGCCTGCTGCTGCATCGCTGGCCGCGCTGGCAGCGCCGTGCAGCGCCCCGCTGCCGCTGCTGCTTGCGGTGATGCCTGGGATGGCCGGCGGCTTGAGGTTGGCCAGGCCAGGGATGCTGAAGCTGTCTGAGCCAGCCCCAAAAAGCCCCAGAGGGCGCTTCGCTGCAGGGGTGGCTGCTGCGCCGCGCCCCTGCTGCTGCTGCTGCTGGCCATGCATGGCGGCGTCGTGGTCCGGTGCTGGCCGCTTCTTGCCATGCAGACCTGCGGAGGCACGCGCGGCAGCACGCTCCACATCGTCACTCACAGGCTGCCCGCATGCGACGGATGATCAGTTAGATGACGTAAAAAGTACTGGATGTGGTCGTTGCGTTGCCCTTGACTGTGTTGGTTCGGCGTGGCTTTATGTGACGTGTGAGCTGCTGCGCAGGTGCCAGACGCAGCCGGCCCATCACCCACCTGCGTACCCAGCGAATGGGTTCAGGTTCTGCTGCGGCTTCTCCCGGACCACCCTCAGTCGGTTGCTGCCCTGCGGCTCTTCTGTGAGGCTGATGGTGAGCTGCGTGCCCTGCAGCACCAGGTCGGCCAGGCTGTCGTACCCCAGCAGCTTGGGGTCCAGCCGTTGGCCAGACTTGAGCTCAAAGTCGCTGTACACCTGCAGCAGCACAGGATTGCGCGAGCGGCGCAGAAGGTTTCAGGTGGCTGTGGCAGCCACGTGGCATCTACCGTGTGCGCGCAGTGCAACACAAGTGCATCGGCAGCGCACCAAACGTCTGGTGCTTGAAGTGCAGTTTGTGGGTGTTGTTGGGTGAGTCAACCTGCACAGCTTCACGAACGAGGAGCAACAACGTGTTCGTTACGTTGTGCATTATCCAAACCACTCACCTGGTGTAGGAAGTACGGGCCACCAGCGTGGCTGGGCGCCGTCCGGTACGTCAGCACCGTCTTGAGCAGCTTCATCGCGTGTGGAATGCTCTCCATGACCGGCAGCTCCATGTTGGGTTGGCCCTCGCCCCCAGCACCATCAGGCGCAGGCGCAGCAGCAGCAGCAGGGCCCTAGGTTTGTCAGCGGTACCAGCTTGCTGCTGCTCCGGCAGTTGCTGCTGCTGGTGGTTCTGCTGCAACTGCTGCTGCTGATTAGGCTGCTGTTGCCGCTGCTGCTGCTGCTGCTGCTGCTGTTGCTTCTTCTTCTTCTGCTTTGGCTGCTGCTGCTGCTGCTGCTGCTGCTGCATGTCAGCTTGCTGCTGCTGCCAGCCGCCAGCCACACACCCTGCCATACCCATCGGGCTTTGCTGCGTCGGCTGCAGCGGCATCTGCATCTGCATTTGCATTGGACTCTGCATCAGCCCATGCTTGGCTCCATCATGCCCAAACCCATGCCAGCTTGCTGCTGCATCATCTGCTGCCGCAGCATCTGCTGCTGCATGAATTGCCGCTGCTGCATCATCATTTGCTGCTGCTGCATTGGGTTCATTGCGCCAAACCCCTGCTGCAAAATACCCGGCTGCTGGATCAGGTGTGGTGGCTGCATCATGCCTGGCTGCTGCATCAAGTTGGGTTGCTGCATCATCCCCGGCACCTGGCCATTGTGTGCTTGCTGCTGCTGCACTTGCTGCTGCTGCTGCTGCTGCTGCTGCTGCTGCTGCTGATCTGAGCCCTGCGAGCTGCGCCTGCGCAGCATGGCAGCGCCTTGACTGCCGGCAGAGCCAGGCATGCCGCCTGCTGCAGCTAACGCCCGATTGAGCGCCGTCATTGGCTGCTGCTGTTGGGGCTCCTGCTGCTGCTGCTGCTGCTGCTCCTGCTCCTGCTGCATTGCTCCTGCAGCTGGCTGTTGCTGCTGCTGCTGCTGCTGGCTGCTGGTGTTTGCTGCTGCTGCTGCTGTTGCCGCTGCTGCTGCAGCAGCTGCTGGTCTAGTGTTGCAAGCAGCTCCATCTTGGACTGGCGCAGCAGCTGCAGGGTGTCCAGGTCGGCGTAGCGCTTCAAGGGCTGCACCATGGTGTGCGGGCGCCCCCGCGAGTCTGCACAGCCAGGCACACAGGAGGCGCACACCAGCGGACGCATGCAGGCCGGTGCATTGTGCAGGAGCACCAGCACCAGGCACACAGCTAGCTGCACATGCGCCCTGCAAGCAAGCCTGTGGAATGTACAGTACGAGTGCAGCTGTGTACACAGCTACCCCCATGGGTGCAAATAAGGCGCCAAGATTTGACCAGCAAAGGCGCATTTGCTGCACAGCTGCCCTGGTGCACAGACAACGATGCGGGCCTGCACAAATTCACGCACAGAACACCGAGCCTGCAAAAGGGTGGCAATGCAGCCACACATAGATCAAACCAAAGCATGCAGCCACTGCTGATATATGCTGCACACGGGCGTACCCCGTGCAGCCCTGTCAAGCAGAGCTTGCTGCTAAGGGTAACCTGCTGCTGCGTTGCAATAGTCTTGACAAACCAGCCGCACATGTGCTGTTCTTCAACAACCAAGCACGTTTTTCACAGCAAGTATCTGGTCACAGCCCGCTCGCTGCTGTTCTGACTCTGCCAAGCACTGATGCAGCGCTGGCTGTTTGCAGCCCTCCATTGCAGTGCTGCCGAGCGCCTGCTGCGGCTCACCGCGGATGGGCTGCTGCATGACCTTGATGTGCTCTGCAAAGTCCTTGATCAACAGCAGCTGCCTCATGCTCATGCAGCCCACCAGAGGCAAGTCGGGCTCGCAGCCGAAGCTGCAGCAGCAGCAGCCAGCAGCAGCAGCAGCAGCAGCAGCAGCAGCAGCAGCAGCAGCAGCAGCAGCAGCATGTCCGCTTTGAAGTACAGACTTCACTGACAGACGAGTGGCTTGTTTGATAGAAACACACCATCACTTCTGATTGAAGATTGACGGTTGCAACCAAGCAAGCAAGCCAACTCCACGGCAGTTGCGCAGGCAAGCAGGTCCGTGTTGTTGGCATGCCCTCTGCTGCTGGCGCTGCTGCGTCTGGGCGCCAGCGGGCAACCAGCTGCTGCCAAGGTGCACTGCCCTGCGCAGACCATCCGCACCACTGCCGCTGCGCAGGGTGCAATCAAACTGGCACCAGGCTCAGCAGCAGGCCTCCTCACTTGTGCCTGTACCCTTCCACAAGCTTCTCCATTGGGAACATGGGGGAGGGCCCTGCAGCCACCCCCTGCTGCGCAAGCTCCTGGTGTGCCAGCACTGCACTGTAGCAGGCATCCAGCAGCGCCACATGTATGCGGCAGTAAAACTGCCTCACCAATAGCTCGGCTGCAACACCAGCAGCTGCTGCGCCCTGGCCTGCATGTCCTGCAGCTGCTGTTCCAGCAGGCAAGCCGCCGCTGCTGCGCGGGGCCGCTTGCAGGACTTCCTGCAGACGACGTTGCTGACCCTGCAGGGACAGCACCACCCAGCTGCTGCGCCCTCGCAAGCCATGGCTTAGCATGCTGCTGCTGCTGGCTGCTGTTTGGTTGAGCTGGATGCTGCTCAGTGCCTGCTGCTGACACTGCTGACGCTGCTGCTGCAGCTGCCCCGGCTGCTGGCTGCAGCTGCTGCACCTGTTGAAGATGCGGAGCCAGCTCCCCAGAGCGGGTGTCGTGCCCTTGGCTGCATGGCAAGCACGTCACTTTGACAATCAGATGGTGGCAGTGCCTGCAAGCAGCGCAGCAAGGCAATTGGCAGTACAGCTGAAGCTCAGCACCTCCAGCAGCACAAGGGCTCACGCACATGAACATGGCAGAAAAAACCCTCGCAGGTGCACTGCTGCTGCAAGCACATGCAGTGCTGAGTGTGAGTATGCAACAGAGTCACCCCGCTTGCTTTCCACGTACATGAAGTGCTCAGTGAGTGCACAAAGACGCTGATGCGTCCTCAGTTGGGAGAGGTTACTCTGGGTTGACATAACCCGCACTCAACAGAATGTGCCTGAGCAACTGAGCTCACCTGGCTACCTGTCTATGATGTACGCCATCCCTATGCTGATTGCAGCGATCGGCATGTCAACGAAGCTGCCGTGGTGTCCCAAATGTCTCACTGCTTGCTTTGCAGGCAGAAGTGCAACTACAGCAGCAGCAGGTGCAGTACGCAAATCAGTATTTCCTGCTGCTTGATCAATCTTCTTGTGCATCAAGAACTGCTGTAACAATGAAACCATAACACCGGTAGTTGTATCGTCTGTCTGTCCTATCGTCGTTTCATTGCCTGAAACCGGCAGGTGTAAGGAACGCAGTCAGGATTGTGGTCTGTTCCGTGTCGTGATTGAAGGAGAGGCTTTGCTTTGATTACACAGCTATCACGTTTATGATCTTACCTGGTGAAGCTCACGGCCGTACAGCAGCACTCATCTGCTTAGGTTGCGTGTGTTCCACAATCTATAAGGCAAACAGCTTACAATGTCAATGCCAAAGTCAGTAGAGGATGCTCATGCAGCTGCAGCAGCGATGGCCATGGTGTGTGGGCTGCTACTGCTGCTGCTACTGCTGCCCTAGCTGTTGCACCCAGCTGATGAGCAGAGCAGTCAGGCTGGGCAGGGCATCATGATTGTGCAGGCGCTTAACGAAGTACTACTTGATTTACAGGCAGCCACAGAGTTAGAGTATCGTGTGGAGCTGCTAAACAGGTGTGCAAGAGAAGGCCTAGCGTCGCCGAATACTATGCTCTCCGCAGCCTGTTGCAAGCAAGCTTGTGTGTATCCTGTTGCAATGTACAGCAGCTTCACACCTAGGTGCACTGGGGGGCTGCAGTACATAATAAGCGCAAATACTTTTCATTTGCTGCACAGTACTGATCAATGGTACTTTGCTCCCTGCAGGATGGTGGCAAGCTGCCATGACAAGTGCTCAGCAAAGCCGTACGCAACAGACGCGCTCCGGGCACAGTCCCTCTCATGGCTTTATTATGGCTTTATGGGAACATGCAACACCACCGACAGCGCGTTGATAAGACGCTGCTGAGCACTGTGTGTGCCGCGCGTGGCCCTGCTGTCTGTTAGCAGCAGCAGTTGAATACGATGCTGCGCTCTGCGGCAGTGTGTGCTGTGCAGTGCTTGAACAACTGGCGATGCAGTGATGGCAGCCTCACCCTGCAGCGGTGCCTTTGCTGCTGCAGGTACAGGGAGGGCGTGCTGAGTGTGGGAGAAAGCAGCTGTGTTGACCGCTGTGCGGCAAAGTACTGGCAGGTAAGACTGGCGGCTAGGCTCGCAGCTGGCAGCAGCAATTATAGACACCAGCAGCAGCGGCAACAGCAGCAGCAGCTCAAGTTTTGCTTGTGCACATGGCTTGACCTGCAGCACCGATCACACGGCTACTTGTGGCTGCGCTGGTGGCTTGACGCATGCTTTGTTGCTGGGCTCTGGTCGCCCTGAATGCATGGTGTTGACTAAGCTAGTGCAACCTTTCCATGTGTCACCATGCCCGGCCGTGGATGCTTTCATTGAAAACTAAATTTGGCTGTGGTTGTCTGCCGCGCTGCAGGTAGTAGCCATCGTGGGGCAGCTGCTGGGGTCAGCCAAGTGATCATTGCTAGGCGGTATGCACCGTGGTACCAGACTTGACTTGGCGTGCGACAAGCTGTTGCTTAACTGTGCAGTGCATCACACAGCAAGGGGTATGTCAGTTGCAGCGGGCTGTGCAAGGCTACAGCAGCTTTATGTATGATGATGTTTGCTGCAGTGAAGGCTAGTGTAGGATGTGCTGTTCAACGTCAGGGGTATCTGCAGTAGCTTTAATGCTGCCATGTGGAGCTGTAGCACTGGCAATGGTATTTCTGGTTTAGCACTGCTGCGGCTGCTGCTCCCGTGTGTTCTTGTCGATGCTCTTGCGAACTAGCTGTTTGTTGCAGTGCTGCTGTGGTGCACCTTGGCAGTTGATGCTGTGGATGGGGTGGGTTAACATGCTGTGGTCTTGTCACCACCTTCTCAGCAACCAGCGCCAGGTGTGAAAGCAACTTGCTGGCTGCACTGCATGCACAGCACAAGAATATGCTGATGCATGCAGGTGAGGCATGCTGAGTCATGCCGATGCGCTGAAACTGGGCTCTGTCTGGATTTGCAGGCGGTGGTTCAACAGTGGATGCCCTTGGACTGCAGACCGTTGTGACAGCGTACGGCTGTTGGTAGCGTTGTGGTGCCTGCTGTGCTAGTCATGCTGTGCAGTGCTGCTGCCAAGGAGTTGTATATACGCATGGACAATAGTCTTACTGAAGTAGCTACTTCAATAAGCGACTGGGTGCATGCTCTGCAGCCCACCAGCACCGTGCTGAGCTGGTGATAAGCTGAAAGCAGTGTGCTCTACCAGTACTCGCTGCATGTGGGTTTGGACTCTGGCCGCAACTGGGCGCTCGAATGATGCACTGCCTCAGGCTGTGCTTTGCACTGCTGTGTATAGGCTTAACAGCGATCACGCTGCTGTGCTGCTACCTAATGTCATTGTTTCAAGTGTCTTGGTCTTTTACCAGCTGCCAACTGGCATGCTGTTGGGCCGTCGTTAGCAAATACATGCTGAACATATACGTTCTACTTGTGAGAGCCGTGCAACATCTGGTAACATGCAAATTGCACACTGGACGACAGTACCATGGCATTGCAGATGGTGAGCGCAAGTGCGCTGTCACCACGGCGGCAAAGACAGGCTCCTGAAAATGTTCAGGCGCCCACCACAGGCAGGTGCCGGCTGGCAGCTCTGTACAGCTCTGCCTCAGAACCCGTCCAGCCAGTCTTCTAGGCTCTGCTTGTTGCTGGCAGGGGATCTGCCTGCAGCTGCTTGGCTCAGGGCCTGCAGCGGCGTCACAGCAGCAGCAGCAGCAGCGACAGCAGACTTAGCTGGACTGAATTCACAGGTTTGACAGCAGTCTACAGCATTCTACAGTGGGTGAAGCCAGCAGCATTGCTCGCATGTGCAGTGTGGCATGAGGGGTCGAGCGCTCTGCTTCTCCCTGCTGTGTTCCCCTGTTCGGTTGTTACCCACCAACCCCGTCTTACAGCCTATGCCCTTCTGTTCCAGACAGCGCTGCTGCTGGTTACATGCTGGGGCTTGCATGGGCATGCTTGCCAGGTTGGCCACTTTGACACCCTGGAGGTGACGGCTTGGCTTTCCTCTTGCTGGAAATCACGAGTGCGCAGCACAGTGCTCACTTTTCCTGGCATCACGACCTTGGAGGCCTACTTGAAACTGGCTGTACTTGTGCAAGTATCGGCCGTGCACAGTCCAGCACGGCGTCCACAAAAGCACTCCAAGCCCAGCACTGGGTGGGTAATAAAACGAATCTGCTGCATCTGCAGCTCAAAACATGACAGTCTCACCTGCTGACTGTGCGGCTGTTGCGCAGCACCACACAGGCCCAGCAGCTCATCCAGATCATCATCACCACCTCCAGCACCACGACCACCACCACCACCAGCTGCTGCTGCTGCTGGTTGTGCTGCAGCTGTGGACGCTGGTGCTGCATCTAGGCGAGGTGCTGCGGCTGCTGCTGGAGGCAACGGCTGCATCATGAGCTCCGGTCTGCTGGTGCTGGTGTTGCTGCTGTCAACGTTGCTGCCTTTTGCGACGCTGCTAGTATGTCCTGCTGCCGCTGCTGCTGGTGGTTGTTGAGCAAGAGGCGTGCCAGACAGCAACTGCTGCAGGATGTCATCTTCCTCATCTTCCTGTTGCGCTGGTGTTGGCTTCGCTGCTGCTACTGTGGGGGCAGCTGCTGCAGCTCCCTGGCCTTGCGGCAGGAACGGCGGCAGGCGGCTTTTGCTCTGCTGCTGCACTTGTACCTGCTGCTGCCGCTGCTGCTGCTGCTGCTGCTGCTGCTGCTGCTGCGGCTGCGCAGCTGCTGGTTGCCCGCCCGCTGGAGAGGGCTGATCTGTTGCAGATGCTGCTGCTGCTGCTGCTGTTGGTGGTGGTGGTGGTGGTGAGCCTGCTCCTGACACGTCGTTTGCTGGGTCGCATGCCATCAGGTACTCTGGCTCAATGCCCAGAAGCTCAGTCGGTGACAGCAGAGCAAGCGCTTGTATGAGCGGCTCCACCTCCAGCGCCAACTCCTGAAGCAAGCCCAGTGAGCAAAGAGTTGTGTTGGGGGCAGCACATGCACAAGTGCAGCGGGCTTCAAGCACCTGCTCTGCTCTGCACTCGTGCAGGCTCAGTACATCGCAGGATACAGGTCGCGCTGATGGCCAGTGCATGCTCACAGTCTTTCAGGACTGCTTCATGCACAACGCCACCCCCCCGCTCACAGCCGCCAACAGAGCATCATGCCGCCAAACCATGTGCACTGGCAACACCAGCGCGGTGACAGGGGTGCGCCACCGCAACCCACTGACCGTGCCACACCTGCTCCAATGCTGCGACATCCACTGGGGGCGGCTCTGTGTCGACTGTGTCCAGGAAGCTGCGGTAGCGGAAGTGCGCTTGCGCGTAAAACTGCTCGCTCTCTGCCAGCAGCTGCTCCAGGTCCGCTCCCTCAGACTGCCGCACCACCTGGCCCTCGCCTGCTGCTGCAGCCTCATCATCCGAAGCGTCATACCTGCGGTGCATGCAGGTGCATAGAGAGGGGTGTGCACATGCAGTGAGATCGGCGTGCTTGTTTGTGAGTGTGAACGCTGAGCAGCAGCGGTGTATGTGCAGACGTGCGGGGGCGTGTGCCTTCGCAATGCAGCCTCAGCAGTGCAGCCAGCAGCTGCAGGAGAGAGCTTGCTCTGGATTGGCATTACTGCGATGGCAGGGTGTATATTGTGCTACTGTTACCAGGTCACAGAAAGGTGCAGGGTCATGGACAGGCGCGCCCACCTATCGTAGTTGCTGTCCAGCTCAGGCCCTTGAGGCGCTGCACTGCCACTCCCTCCTCTACCTCTACCCCTGCCGCCATGCGCACGCTTCAGGTGCTGTGTATGCTTATGTTTGCTCCGAGCAGCCTGCTTGACGCTGAAGTCCATGTTGCTGCTGAGTTGCAGGTGTGCACATCCAGCTGCTGTGAGGCACAGACGCGAGCTTTGGGAATGTGCTGTACAACGCAGGGTGACTCCTGGTTGTCACTAATGCAAAGGCAGTACAATAAGGTTGCTACGGTGCATGCCACGCGTTGCACAGGCATTGGAGATCTTTGCGAAGAAGAAGATGAGCAGTTGCTGTTACTGTTGGTTATTGCTGAAGGGCTTAGGGCTGTATGGACTGCCGGGCAGTCACTGCCCCTTTCTGTGCGGTTGTGCGGTTATTCAGAGACGAGAACTTTGACTGCAGAAGACTGATTTGGCAGCTGCTGGCCATCGGACGCGTCGAACTGACATCACTCTACTACTCATTTGGCCATATCGACGCCAGAGTAGATGCGCATCCCTAGCATATTATTTGTATGTCTCTGAAAAGGCGGACTCATCCTTGTCATCTGGCTGTCTGTTGCTTACTCTGGAGTTCTTGGAGCCTGCTGCTGGCAGACGGTATGACATCGCTGGGATAGCGCTTACGGCAGCCACATCAGCTGCCTGTTGTCAAATTCTGACGCACCAAGGCTTAATGCAGGTGGTAATGGAGAACTGGGGTCAACCAGCCTGTCAACTTACGCACCCTGGCAGGTGGGTGGTGGTTATTGCTACACCCCCAGGGGCCTGACTGGTTTCAGTAGCTTCACCTCTGCATCCCGAACATGCTCACACCCGTACCAGCCTGCAAAAGCCTTTGAAACGTTTTTTTTGTTGCTGTTGTTGACTCGCAGCTGCTCAAGGTCAGCACCAGGTTCGGTGGATTCTCGCCGTACCCAACATTCATTGCAGGCCAGTCTCCAAGGCGCACAGCCCAAGCAGACGACAGCCACCAATGCACCCCGGCAGGCATGTGCGGCAGAGAATCTGCAGATACCACAAATACAGCAGTCACTGCAGGCCTGCAAGTATCAGGCGCTGCAGCGACAAGCACAGCCACTACAAACCCTGCAGCAGAGCTGCAAGAACAGCAGGCTGAGCAGCAGGAGCTGCAGACAGCTCAGCAGCAGCAGTTTGTTGAGCCACCACTGCAGCAGCAGCAGCCACAGGAACCACAGCAGCAGCCCGTCTTGCAGGAAGAGGTCCAGGCACTGCTGCAACAGCCACAGCAGCAGCCACCCACCATTGCAGGACAGGCAAGTTTGCAGCAGCCAGCAGCAGCGGAAACCCCGCAGCAGCAGCTGCTAGTCCCACCAACACCATTGCAACCTATGCCAGCGCATGCACCAGCTACTGCTGCTGACACTGATGCAGCAGTGCCTGTTTCTGCAAGTCAGCAGCAGCAGCAGCAGCAGCAGCCACCTCAACCGTCACCAGTGCGGCGGTTGCTCAACCTGGCCGAGCTCGCTGATGGTGCGAGCGTGGTGGCAGCCAACCCAGAAGCCAAGAAGCCAGAGCGCGCAATCAACAAAAACATCGACTCATTCATGAAGAATGATTGCAATGCGCGCAAGTGGATGATCATGGAGTTGTCGCAGGTGTGTTGCTGCGGTGCAGGTGTTTGCTAGGTTTTTGCTGGGTGCAAGGATCGGCAGCAGCTGGCGGCTGCATCGCATGGCACAGCGCACTGCACCACGCTTCGTCATGAGATGTTCAATGCACCACGCTTCGTCATGAGATGTTCAATGCACCACGCTTCGTCATGAGATGTTCAATGCACCACGCTTTGTCATGAGATGTTCAATGCACCACGCTTCGTCATGAGATGTTCACTGCACCACGCTTCGTCATGAGATGTTCACTGCTCAGCATGCCTGGCTTCCACGGCATGCATGTGACCAGCCGTGACAATGAAGCTCCAGACCCAAGCATGCAACAGTTGCCTGTTCATGGCTCTCTCACCTGCATCTCTGGTGCTGCAGCCTGTATCCTGCCTCAGCACTGCCGACCATGGATGTTGGCTTAACCAGCGCTGCCCTGCCGCCGCTCTTGCCACTGCAGCTCGGCACCGTGGAGACTGTACAGCTCACAATGAAGGAGCTGTACAGCAGCAGGGTGCACACGTTCCGTGTGTTTGGCCGCTCCACCCACCCACGCAAGGACGGCCCAGACCTTGCAGCTGGCTTGTCGTCAGACACCTGGCAGCTGCTGGGCAGCTTCACTGCAGAGAACAGGCGCGGCACGCAGGCATTCTCCCTCCCACAGCGCAGCCGCGTGCGCTACCTGCTGATCACGTTTGACACGCACTACGGCAGTGAGGCCATCTGCGCCATGAACTGGATTGAGGTGTTGGGCGTGAGTGCTGCGCAGGAGCTTGAAGAGGCGCTGGCACTGCAGGAGCTGGAGGTTGAGGGCGAGGAGCACGAGCAGCAGCAGCAGGTGTTCCTGGCGCAGCAGCTGCAGCAGCTGAAACTCCAGCAGCAGCAACAGCAGGTGCCGGTTGTGCAGCCGTCGCAGCAGCAACAGCAGCAGCTGGTGGTTGAGCCAGTGCAACAGCAGTTGCAGCAGCAAACAGAGGCGCCAGGAGAGCAGCAAGTGCAGCAGCAGCAAGCTGCAGTGCCTGCAGTCGCAGGAATGCATGAAATGCCTGGGGTTGCCGCCTCTGGCGTCGCCCAGGCAGCAGCTGGTGGCTCATATGGAGGCACGACAGTTGCCAACATTCCACAGCAGTCTGTGGCTGTGGACGCTGCTGCGAATGGGCAAGCCGCGGAACAGCAGCAGCAAGATCTGACATCACAGGCAGCGACGCAGCAGCCAGGCCAGGAACCAGCCGCTGTCACGCTTGACAGCGGCAGCAGCAGCCTGCACGCAGAACAACACACTCCAGCGGGCATTGCAGATGAGGCTGGGGTCACCGGTCCTGCTTCAAGCTCGGGTCAGCTGGCAGGCCAAGCTGCAACAACTGCAGGCCAGCCATCGCTTGCTGCTGCTGCAGGTGGTACAACAGCAGCAGCGGCAGCAGCAGCAGCACAGCAGCACGTGCAGGGCATTGGTCAACAGTCAGCAGTGGCGGTTGATGCACCCGGACCGGGTGAAGCAGTTGATACGCAGCAGCAACAGCAGCAGCAGCAGACAGCATCGTTGCCAGCAGCAGGGCTCAGCGGTGCCGTCGTCACCGATGATGGGAAGCAGCAGGAACCACAACAAGTGCAAGCACCCCAGAGCAGTCCCAGTGCACCGGAGTACGACAATCAGCCACTTGCTGCAGTTGTTGCTGCGCCGTATGGCGCTCCGTCATCTGCAGATGTTGCTGCTGATAGCAGCAGCAGCACCAGCAGCAATGTGCCTGCTGCTGACCCTGTTTTGCAGCAACACCTGCCAGCGCCTGCTGCAGCTGCAGGTGCGGCAGGGGCTGAAGGTGGTGGCCAAGCATCGGTACAAGCTGAAGCCAGCGGCACTGGCACACCGGGTGCTGCTGTGGAGCAACCAAACAACAGCACACCTGCAGCAGCAAGCAGTGATGCAGCAGCAGCAGGACTGGCTGGCGGGGCTGCTACCTCAGACAAGCCTGCTGTCAGCGCTGGTGGTGCGAATGCAACAATTGGGGCTGCAGCGCAGTCAGTAACAGCAGTTCCGTCTGGAACCAAGCAGAGCGCCACAAGCAATGGAGAATCAGCGGCCTCAGCATTGCAGCCTCAGCAGCCCACTCAGCCACAGCAGCAGGTAGCCACATTGCCACAACAGCAGCAGCAGCAGCAGCCAGCCGCAACTCAGCAGCGGGTGCAGCAGAAAACACAGCCGCGTGAGGGTGCGTCTGTGCTCGACACTTGGAGCAGTACCACCAAGCCCAAACAGGCAGGTAATCTTTTTGACATCATCAAGTCTGAGATGATGCAGATGAAGCTGGATCAATCTAAGGTTTCAAAGAAGCTGGACGGGCTGGCAAAGCGCAGCACAGACTTTGAGGCAGTCGTGGTGCTGCTGCAGCAGCAGCAAGCTCAGGTAATGGCGCAAATAGACAACCTGACAACTAGGCTAGAGAAGGTAGCAGAACAACAGCAGCAGCAGGCAGCAGCGGCCCGTCAGTACACGTCACACGATCATCATATGCCTGGGACGGCAGGGCCGGCAACACCTGAGGGGGCGGGAGCGTTGCATCACCCACATGCGCAGTCGAGGCCGCCCAGGCATGGGCATGGCACAACTGCTGGGCCGCAGGTCCCTGTATGTGGGAGCCACCTGCATCAGCGGCAGCTGCTGTTGCAGCCACAGTTCCAATGGGGCATCGTGGCAGCGCTCATATTGACATGCGCGCTGGGGCTGTGTCTGCTGTTGCACCCGCGGTGTGCCCTGCTGCCTCGTCGGCTGCGCGCGTGTGTGTGCTGTTTGGCGGTGCTGAATGGTGTGCTGGCAGCGCTGATGAGTGTGTGGCTGCTTGTTGCGCAGAGCATGTTGTTGGGGCCAGCAGTGTTGCGAGTGCCTGCAGGGCCGTTTGTGCAGTTCCCAACCCACAGGATGCTGAGCAGCTCTGCGTGGAACCAGCCATAGGTAGGGCCCACACAGATCAGCAGTGATGGCATCAAGTGTGCACATGTCAGTAATGGGGCTTGTGGTTCCGCATCAAAGCTGTGCCTCTCATCAGGTCTTGCAATGAGTCTCAGTGAGCCAGCACGAGTCTCAATGGGTGCGCCTCTACAGTTGAATCCTGAGTACGAGTCCTGCCCACGTATGCTTGTGTCCTTGCAAGGGAGCGATGGCCAAGGTATAAATCATCATTATCACTAGTGTAAACCCGTGGCATGATGCCACGGAAACCCCCCCCCCCCCCAAAGGCACCTCCCCTCCCCTCCCCCCAAGGCACCTTTGATGTCAGATAGGTTACATCGGTGGAGGGCATCCCCACTTCAGCGGTTGGGCCCATGCACTGCTAACAAACCACAACATACATAGATAACTGTCACTAAAGGCATCCCCACTTCAGTGGTTGGGCCCATGCACTACTCACAGTCCACAACATACATACCGTTCACCGGAGCCGTTAAATCCGTTCTTTTACATACATTATGATCCACTAAAGGCATCCCCACTTCAGTGGGCCTTACTTCACAGAGCTTCACGATAAACCACATTGACAGTGTACAATCCTTCAGGCACGTTCTGAATCTGCAGCACGCGAAGATCACACCATCAGAGGCTGGATGTGACAGTGGAACTGACCGATGCTGGAACCGATGTTGCCCTGTTTCACCGGCGCTTACCTGCATCGACCCGCGCTTCATTTGTGTTTTGCCTCTGTTGTTGTCGATCATGATGTTGCTGCTGTTGTGTTCCTGGCGTCCATGCAAGAACGCGCTGCATGCTGCTGCTGTTCTTGAACGTGCGTAATTCACATGTGTTTCTTTGGAACCGTTTGCGAATACACTGCGCACTGAAAGAAGACTGCACAGCTCTAAGAACCTCGCCTCTCACACAACCTTTGCCAACCTCACTCTTGTTGACATCGTCATGCGCCACCTGATGCCGTCGACGCTCGCTGAGGTTATAGATTATCGCAAGACAAATCGTTTGAGGGGGGGAGGACATGGGGTTTCATTGCGCCGTTTGGGAGGAAAAGTCCTTGAAAGGGTCTACACCAGCCTTTTCTCCTGTCCGAACAGGGGCAGCTACTTGCCCTCAAGCTTACGCAAACGCCTTTACTAATTTACATGAATACATTGATAGGGTGCCTGTGGCTTGCAGCTGCCTGGCTTGTCCCAACCAGGGGTCCACCCTATTCTTTTAATATATTGGATATTACCCATTCAAGCCATAGCATCGCGCCATCGGCCCCGCGCCCCACCGGGGCGGAAAGAGAAGGGAGCACTGCTCCAGAATGTTTGCATGCATTGCGCACATCCCAAGACTTGACAAGAAAAGCAGCAATACACGGTGACACCATTCGACATTTTCCAGAACTGCCCCAAATATCATCGGATACAAAACGCAACACCGCAACATTGACGAATCAGCCATGGACAAATCGCTGCGCAACTTTTCAGCGCAACCAGG
This sequence comes from Scenedesmus sp. NREL 46B-D3, assembly GCA_014080715.1. NCBI lineage: Eukaryota > Viridiplantae > Chlorophyta > Chlorophyceae > Sphaeropleales > Scenedesmaceae > Scenedesmus > Scenedesmus sp. NREL 46B-D3. The sequence goes on along the minus strand of JACERP010000159.1, from coordinate 142,010 downwards.
CATAGATCTGATCTCGGCAAACACACTGATCACATACTATCCCTCTGAGCAGAAGTAGCAGGGCACTCAAACATCAAGTGTGACAAAGACTCAACTTCTGCACCACAACCAGGACATCCTGAAGTGGAGTTCTCTGCGACCCCCAAACTGACTAGTACGCTCATGTACACCAAGGTATAAATGTGGTTAGGGTAGGCTGTGACTGGTATCGAGATTAGGATGTTGGTTGAGTGGGCGAATCTGGCGCATTGCTGATGGTCATTTCCCTGTATGGCAAGGTATGTACATACCTTTTCTAGGTGTGCAACATGCTCGACCACAGCAATCACTAGCGCGCATGCATTGGAGGTGAACCTGTGTTGTGGTGTGGTCATGTGGCCACAGACTGCCAGGCCTGCATGCACTTGATCCATGAGAGCACTGGTTCTGCATAGCACCTGCCTGCAGGCACGATGTCCTGCATGCTTGTGTTTCAGTGAGCATCCCCAGCAAGACAGGTCTCATCACCTGCTGGCACAGGTAGTGCTGCGTCGCTTTGCAACAAGTAGCTAGTGGTACTAGCAGCATGCCTACAAGCTGCTGGGCAGGCGGCTGTGAAGCCACCCATCTGAAGAAGCAGCAGCACTCTAGCATGAAAAGGCAAGCCACCCATCTGTGGCCACTGCAGCTGCCCTACATGGACTTCTGCCCTTGCTGCACCAATCGTTGGTGTGAGCAGTGTGCCTGCACTGAGCTGTGCTGTTCGTCAGTACTAGTGCACTGCCCGGCTTCCAGGCTCACCCAGCAATCTGTTGTCCATGCGTCTGCCAGCCCAGGTTGCTGCATGTTGCACAAAGTTCGACTGTTGTGCTTTGGCAGTTCGGCTGATGTTTGGCACTGCCAGGATGGCTGCGAAAGCCAAAAACATGTTTTGACTGTACAGTCTAGCCAAGACAGCAGGGGGCACTATCCTAGCAATGTGAGTGCCGCATCTGCTGCAATGTGCTTTGTAAAGTGCGCTCTTCTGCACCATCTGCAAGAAAACCTGTAGAGGAGTGTGATCAGTATCAGCCCTGGAATTGCAAACCGTGGCCAACTGGCTTCCAGTGCACCCCCTGCAGCGACCCCCTGAACTCGACCCAGGGGTGGTTCCATCATCAGCGCGGCTTGAGTTTCAAACTCTCAGTTTCAAGGATGATAAAATGAATGCTTAATATGATAAACTTTTATTTTAAGGTCGTTTTGCAGGCTGAGCTGTAGTACTAGCGGCTCAACTTCGACTTCGAAAGTAAGAACTGCTGTCCACTTTGCGGTAGTGCAACTCTAAAAAACGAGGGCAAAATAAAAGTTAGGAGTACGTTGTGCAAACAATTGTTGTGACTGGCACCTCCAGCGGAGTAGTACTAACGGGTCTAATTGCTCGTTGCGTACATTAGTGAAGCGTTTCTCATTTGTTACGTGCCTGTGCAGCATTTACGGATTGCAAAAATATATATATTTGTTATCTATATGTCCAGATCAGTGGGGCTGCCTGATCGTCGTGCTTTCTTCAGCCTGCAGCAGCTGCTGCAGCTTGTGTGTGTAACGACTCGACCCCAAAACCGGTTTCCTCAGCTACCAATGTAACGAGTCGATCCCAAAACCGGTTGCCTGGAGAGGGAGTCTCAGGCATATAGACCGTAGACAGGCGGTGCCCAGTTCAAACCCGGGAGCAATGCTCAACCAAGGCCTAGGACTTAGCGGCCTGCTACAGTGTGGGTGCAGTCCAGGGAGCTAAAGGGGTTTGCCAGGACTGCCGCTTTGCCTTACAACGCCAAGCTGGCTTTCTAAAACTTTTTGGATCTGATAATTTCCTGCTAAGGCGTGTGCTGCACGTACGGCAGAGGCCTGCTGCGGGATTGGCAGGCCTTTTGAAGTTGCGGATGTGCGTCAAAAGCGGCGTAGTGAAGTTTTATGGTACCAAAATAACCTATAGACAAATTGCCACGGCCTCTTATATCCCTGCGGGCCCCCAAACGCGATAACTGCTGCATTGACCGTTGCTCATGGTGCCTGGTGTGGCTGGGGTGACTTACAACGATTTTACTCAATGAGAAAAAGCTTTCAAGCGCAAACGAGCATCAATGATGACATCGCATTATGGTGCCAACGCTATACCCTCGTTCCCACTGGGGAGGGTTCTGGCTGCAGGGGGGTTGAGGGGTGGTCCAGTGTCCAGTGTAAACACACTTTCAGAGTAAGTAGGGCCCCAGTGCTTGAGCAGGCGGACAAACAAATGGTTTGTATTTGGGATGGTTTGCATCTGCCGCGCATTACTGCCTATCATGTTTCGCGCTTGTCTGATCTTCGTGCACGCGTGCACGAAGCAGTGCATATGGGCAAAGGCAAAGGCGGACTCATTTTAAGAACTAGGCAGCTTGCGATGGCGAGTTTATAGTACCCTGATATAATGACTAATTTACAAGGATGCCCTTGACCCTGCACGCGTGGCCTAGTTTTGCAAGTAGGGGTGCTGGACAGTCTGATACTGCAGCGACTGTCGAAACAAGTGGTGTGCTTAATAGTTTAGCGAGGATGCCGGCACAAGTTACCAGAGACCAATCTATGTGTTCTTATGTAGTTATGGCGACCTAAGCACAGCGCCTGTCCCACCATGGTCCGAGGTGAATCCACGGTCCGCCCCTATCTGATTCTGCCCAAATCACAAAAGTACACGCCACCGCCAAGACACTATACAATGTTTTTGCATTATATTATCGCTAAATTAAGCCAATTGAGAGGGTTGGAGCGTGTCGTCATTATAACATATCCAAGCCGCACCCAGATTTGTTCGCTCAAGGCCCCGCTCCCAACTTGCATCACAACTCTGCAGGCATCACAACTTTGCAGAGCCCTGTAACTTACCAAGGTTTAATAATATTGCCATGGTGCAGCAAGACGCATGGATTCAGGGGTGCCTTGCCTGAGCAGTGAGCAGGAATGAATCTAGGAGGAGGCCCAGGGTTATCATTAGAGCCTGGACGTGGTGATGGGAGGGGGGAGCAGAGCTCCAGCGAGCCAATCAAGCGACCATACACTGTGACCAGACCCAGGGAGAAGTGGGTGAGTGCTCTGCGATCCCTGGAACTGTATCTCATATGCATACTTATCTTGAGATGTTGTAGATGCCATTAAGAGCGCAAGCGGCTTCGCGCACTGACCCTTGGCCTTGTATTGTGCAGGACGCTGTTGAGCACGCCAAGTTCGTAGAGGCGCTGAAGCTGTATGGTCGTCAGTGGCGCAAAATAGAAGGTGCGTGGTTTTCAGCCCTGCCGTGGCTGCCAGAGCAACCCCTCAGAAAACTCAAACCTGCCTGGTTTCTCTGCAGAGCATGTGGGCTCCAAGACAGCGGTTCAAATTCGATCACACGCACAGAAATTCTTCGCCAAGCTCTCAAAGGGCACTGCTTCAGAAAGTAAGTGGCCATAGCAGCGGGCTTTGCCGTGCAGCAGCGATGCGTGTGCTCGCTACCCACTTGTTTACTCTGCCGCGTGCATCCTAGTGGTCTTAAACTGCAAGAGCATGCAGCAATATGGTGGTGCTGTAAAATAGCAGCTAGCATGGCGTTTCGCATGAACAGCATGCACAGGGTTTGCAGCAGCATAGCATTGGTGTTCCCGCCTGATGGTTGTTGACACTGTTGTAGGTGAAAAGATTGAGGTGCCCCCTCCGCGCCCAAAGAAAAAGCCTCAGCGCCTTCAGCCCTCCGTGTCGGGTGAGGCGCTGCTGCAATTTCTGGCGCCATGCCGCTCAGGCCTCAGCACTGCTTGGTTTTCCTTGCACATGTACGGGTGACGCAGTTGCATGTGCGACCAGCAGCAACAAAGTTATAGCCATGTCTTGCTGGTATGTCAATGCACCAATCGTTGGCACCTGCTAGTCCGGGCACCTAACCGTGGACTTGTATTTGCGCGCACGCTGCTGTGTTGTCTCCCTCTACAGGCCCTCCTCAGCAGCAGCACCCGCAGCAATCGCTCTCACTGAGTGCGCCTCAGCCTGGCGACAGGCAGCAACAGCACCTGCAGCTGCTGTCCCTGCTGTCTGGGGGACCCCTGCCAGCAACGTCAGGCAGCCCTCCTGCAGCACTGGCAGCAGCTGCTGCAGCAGCGGCTGGCGGCACAAGCGTCCTAGGCCCAGCAGCAGCTGCAGCCACAGCAGGTGCAGAACAAAACAGCCGTCAATGTCATTTTGGATTGGCAGCAGCAACAGCAGCTGGCCATGCGCACCAGCAGCACCACCTGCATCAATCCCAGTGTGGTTCACATCTAGGAAGCGGGCATCGCCGCCTGCACCACCACCAGCACGCACGCCAGCAGCAGCAGCCCCTGCAGCAGCTGCAGTTGGCACCTGCTGACAGCGCCACCGCAGCAGTGCAGGAGCTGCTGGGTTCGCAGCAGCAGCAGCAGCATGCAGGGAATGAGCTGGCAGGCAACATGGCCAGGCGCATTGCGTTCAACATGGCGCAGTGGGCGCAGCAGCAGTCGCCGCACCGCCAAACACCCAGCCCAGAGCAGGAGACATGCGGACGGTCGAGGCTGTAGCCGCAGCAGCAGCGGCTGCAGCAGCAGCGGCGGCAACGGCAGTGATCCATGCTGCGGGCGAGCAGGTGCAGCGGCGGATGCAGGAGAAAGCAGCCATGGGGTTCCTCCCCTTCCTCATCCACCCTCTGAGTGAGCTCATCCCTCACAACCTGGCCGACCCAGGCATGCCAGGGCTGCTTCTGCAGCAGCAGCAACTGCCAGCAGCAGCAGCAGCAGCAGCTCAACCCCCTGCAGCAGCTGCAGCAGCAGCTCAACCCCCTGCAGCCATTGGCAGCGCAGCTGCAGCAGCTGCACCTGCAGCAGCAGGTGCAGATGTCTGCATCGCAGCTGGCGCAGGCAGAACGGCCGCCGCCAGACTCCACAGCCCTGGCCCAGCAACTGGCGGGCAGCACGCAGCCGCGGCCCCGGGCTGTTGGTGAGCAGCAACAGCAGCAGGACGCGCCAGCTGTTGCTGGCCCCTTGGAGCAGGAGCAACCGGAGCAACAGCAAGATGTCCGTCAGCCAGCATGCGCTTTAGAGCAAGCGGTGAGCCTGCCACCAGCAGCAGCAGCTGCACCGGCACCACAAGAAGCTGCAGGGCAGCAGCCGCAGCAGCGCAAGCTCGAGGCTGCTGTAGCAGCTCCTCCCGCAGCAGTGGCAGCCAGCAGGTCTCTTCCTGCAAGCCGTCTTGCAGCAGCAGCAGCAGGTGCAGCAGGACAACAGGGCCTTGTCTCTGGGTTAGGGCTGCTGGGTGCTGCTGGCTTGGCTCGTGGCAGCAGCATGGCAACTGCTGGCAGCAATGCAAGCAGCATGACGCTGACTCAGCTTGCAGCTGGCAAGGTGGCCTCACTGAGTGCACTGGGTGCGCGCAGCTGCAGCCTGCTCGGACCTGGTGCTGCCACTGGGGCAGCGCCTAGTGCTGGCACTGGGGTATTGGGTCCTAGCAGCGGTGGTGCCCGGGGCAACAGCAGCAACCCTGGCTCTGAGTCAGCTGCTGCTGCTCCTGGTGGTGGCAACGGAAGTACGGGCGGCAGCGGCAGTGCAGAGCAACTCTCAGCAAAGCAGCAGCAGCAGCAGCAGCAGCAGCAGCAGCAAGGAGGCCGGGAGGGCAGGCAGGCAAGTGACGACTCTGGTACGTTACAGGAGCAGCCGCCACAGCAGCAGTCGGTCAACCTGCTGCTGCCTGGGCCACCTTCACAGCAGCAGCAGCAGGTGGCGGCGCTGGCTGATGCCGCTGCAGCGCTGCTGCATCAGCACCAGCTGGGCGCTGCTGCCGCTGCTGCTGCCTTGTCAGCCTCAGCAGTGCCCGGCCAGGGCGCAGCAACTCCAATGATGCACCACCAGCAGCAGCAGCAGCAGCAAGTTGGGCTGCCACCCTGGTTGCGAGTCTGGCAGGCGGCGCTCGCAGCGGCTACACATCCGCAGACCTGCAGGCACAGCTCATGCTGATGCAGCAGCTTGCACTGCTGCAGAGCTCCACGCACAACTCGTCGCTGCGCAGTGACGTGCTGCGGATGCAGGGCATGCTGCAGGGCCACTTGAGCCCAGTCCTGCAAGCAATGCATTGCAGGCGGCTGAGACGCAGCAGCAGAACCCCTTTGCAGCTGCCCTCGCAGCAGCAAGCGCAGCAGCAGGCAGCTGGCAGAATGTGCACCAGGCGCATGGACCAGGAGGGATGGCAGCTGCAGTGAACGCAGCAGCTGCTGCCGGCATGCTTGGCCCTTCTGCTGCAGCTGCAACAGGAACTGCAGCTGCAGGCACGCCGCTGCAGGACGCCTCGGTTGCTGCTGAGCTGCAGCATGCAGCCAATGGACAGCAGCAGGGGCAGCTGAGGCACCAACTGCAGTGCCTGCAGCAGGAGGATGCGCAGGCAGAGGCGGACCTGGCAGCCTTTGCAGGGCAGCTGCAGCAGCACCAGCAGCGCCATGCTGCTGCAGCAGCTGTGAAGCCGTCTGTTGGCAGCGGCACAGCGACGGCAACCGGCTTTGATAGCGGCGGCTGCTGCGGTGCGACTGGCGGCGCCAGTGCTGGTGCGCGCAGCGGAGCGCAGTCGAGCCCAGGCGGTGCTGCTGCAGCAGCAGCTGGCGGCTTGAGTGGCAGCGCTGGCGTTGCAAGCCGTTTGGCTGCCAGTGCAGCGGCCAGGGCTGACGGCAGCAGCGGCGGTTCGGGAGACTCCCCCCAGCCACCCAGCAGCAGCAACAACGCTGCTGCTGCAACAGGCGGCAAGGCAGGCAGTGCAACAGGTCAGCCGCCGCTGAAGCGCGTCGTCTTCAAGGAGCCCCCGAGCAAAGTCCTGCAAGCTGAGCTTGACGCGGCGGCCGCAGCTGCTGCTGCGCCAGGCGCCGCCCCTGCTGCAGTTGATGCTGCTGTAGCAGATGCGCAGCCGCTGCCCAAGTCACCACCTGCTCAGCAACCAGGCAGTGCAGCAGGGCACAGCGGCAGCCCAAAATGTCGCAGCCTGCCGATGCTGCGGCAGGCGCTGCTGCTGGCGATGACACGGCACAGCCGCAGGCGCAGGCTGCTGCAACAGCATCTACTGCAGTGGTGAAGCTGGAGCACGAGGCTAGCCCGACGCCTGAGCAGCAGCAGCAGCAGCAGCAGGGTGTGGGTGCAGCAGCTGCTGCAGGTGACGCCGCAGCCGAAGCTCCCGCTGGCGGCTCTGGTGGCAGCGCGGCGGCGCTGCCGCAATGAACCAGCTGCAGCAGCAATGGCAGGCGGCTGCCCTCAGCTTTGGCCTGCAGCCGATGACGGCGCTGCCGTCTGCCATTAACAGCTTGGCTGCTGCCGGGGGCGCGAGCATGTCGGCGAGCTTCCTGCCGTACACGATGCAGCTGGCTGCTGCGGCGATGGCGGGCGCCAACCAGGGCATGACGGCAGCGCAGGATGCTGCGGCTGCTGCTGCATCTGACGGCGGCGGCGGCCCGCCGCCCGGCAGCAGCCAGTGGGGCCTGCTGTCCAGCGAGCAGCCGTCGAGGGATGAGCTGGGAGGCCAGGGAGGCTCCGTCGGGGATGCGCAGGTGCGCCCGCGGCTGGTTGCGTTGGCCTCGTGTCCCTTGCACGACCTGATGCGGTGGTGTGCTGCCCTGCTGGTGGCTTGCTCGTACACCCTTGACGCTGCTGTGCGATGTCCTGCTGCTGTTGCGCCTCTTGCATGCGTGCGTGCGCGCTTGCGTGACTGCTTGCTGCCTGCTTTCGCACGCCTTGATCAGGCACACTTGCATCTCGCTGCATGGATGCGCTTATGCACGGTCGTGCGTGCAGTGTGTGACTTGGAGTGGCTTGAGCTGAGCGTTGCTCTGCTGCGTCCTGCTCGCTGCTGCGCAGGGCAAGACCTGCAGTGGCGTGACCCTGCTCAGCTCCGGTTTGGGTCTGCCTGAGGGCGCCCAGGTGTGCATGCGGTTTTGAGTATGGAGTCAGTATGGAGTCACTGCATGCGTGCTGGCTCTGCTGTAGTGCTTGTTTGCCACATGAGACTGTTGTCCCGCTGCTGCTTTCTGTCTGTCGCGTGCCGTAAGGCTTTCCGGCTTCTGCGGTGTAGCGGTCGTCGCCAGAACGAAAGCACAGCTGCCAATGCCAACACCGTTCCTGCTGTAAGCATATCAATTCCAGGAGGGGCGGTCACCTACGCTGCGCAGCCTTCTGCTCCGCTACCGCTGCTTCCTCACCTCATGCCGCTGCCGTCGCCCCTTGCGCTTGCAGCAGCAACAGCAAGCCGCACAAGCGGAGCCACCCCAGCAGCAGCAAGCTGGGCAGCAGCACGGCAGCCGCCAGGCCACGACCCTGCTGCTGCCGCGCACAACGGCAACAACGCCAGCAGCCAGCAGCAGCAGCAGCGCAAGCGGCCGATGTCGGACGTGTACGGGCAGGGACATGTGCCCGCGGGGCGGCCGCGCAAGCACAGCAGGAGGAAGCACCGGACCGGCTCTCCCGCATGCTCCGTTGGCAGCGGCGCAAGCAGCAGCGGCTTCCACGGCGCCGGCGAGCGGTCCGGCGGCGAGGAGGCGAACTGCCCGCGCGTCACCTGCTACCAGGGCAACGGCAACGGCAGCGGCGACCAGCAGGACCAGCAGGACACGGCCACGAGCGGCGGCGACATGCAGGCAGCTGCCGCGGTCGCGGCGTACAACCGCGCGGCTGCGCTGCTGGGCGCTGCCGTGCAGGGCAGCCCGCACATGGGCGGCCTCGTGGCTGGCGCGCTGCAGGGCTTGGTGCGCGGTGGGCTGGCTGGGCACGGGAGCGCGCATGGCCCGCATGTGCATGCACAGGGCCAGTCTGGGACCGGCCACTTCCCAGCCTCTCGATGAAGGCGCAGCAGTATGCGGAAGCCCATGGCTACCCGCACGGCCAGCGGCACGGCAGCAACGAGCACATGGCGCAGAGTGCAGCGCCTGCCGCCGCAGCACTGGCTGCTGCAGGTGGTGCCGCGGCTGCCGGCGGTGCAGCAGGTGGTGCTGCCGCAGCCCCGGCTGCTGCAGGCGCCGCGCAGCAGCAGCCGGCGGGCGCAGCATCTCCCCCGAGCGCAGCCGCAGCAACGGCAAGAACGGCAGCCGCAGCAACGGCACCGGCAGCAGCGGCGGCCAAGGGACTGGCACTTCAGGAGAGGCGTACGACGGCAGCCTGAACGGCAGCGACGAGGGCTCCAACGAGCCCGGGAGCGTACCACCTGGCGATCATCTGGCGTCGCCGCCCGACAGCAGGGCGGGCAGGGGTGACAAGGGTGCAGCTGGGGGCGGGGGTGCTGGCGCAGCCGGCGGCGGCGGTGCTGCAGGGGCTACCAGCGGCAGCGGGCTCTGGGTGCAGACAAGCCCGATGCAGGCACCAGCAGGAGCTTCAGTGTGATGCAGCCCTCGAGAGCATCAGCGGTACGCCCGGGCAGCCACTGCCAGCAGCACGTGCTCACAACGCAGCAGCAGGGGCAGCTGCATCTGGCAGGGTGGCCGCAGCAGCAGCTGCTGCTGCAGGCACGGCTGGAGTACAAGGAGCCATGGCGCCAGCAGCAGTGGCCGCTGTTGGCACTGCTACACCAACAGAAGGCGGTCGGGCAGCAGGTGCTGCTGCGGCAGCTGCAGCAGCAGCTGTGGCGGCACAGCAGGGTCATGGCAAGGCTGCTGCTGGGCCTCTAGACAAAAAGAGGAAGCTGCTGTTGTCTGCAGCTGCCGCTGCTGCAGCAGCAGCCGCTGCAACAGGCGATGAGGCAGCTGCCATGGAGACGGAGGACCCCGCTGCAGCCGCAGCTGCAGCTGCTGGCGCTGTTGCTTTGGCTGCTGCTGCGGGTGTCGCTGGCAGCCAGGCAGCTGCAGCTGCTGCTGCTGCTGCCCCTACTGCAGCGCTTAGGAGTACAATGGCTGCAGCAGCAGGAGCTGATGTGGCAGCAGCAGCAGCGGCTGCTATCCTTCCCAGCAAGTTGCCCAGTCGCAAGCGCGCACGTGTCAGCTCTACAGGTAATGCAGCTGCAGAGCAGCAGCAGCCCCTGCTGGCGCAGCAGCAGCAGCAGCACTTGAGCACAGCACTGATGACTTGGGCAGTGGCAAGCAGGGTGGGGCAGGGCCTTCCAGCGGCAGTGGCGGCAGCGGCCCGAATGCACATGGTGATGGCAGTGGCGGCAGCGGCAGTGGCAGCAAGGTGGGACCAAGAAGCGCGTGGGCAGTAACGAGCCACACGGCAACGGCAATGGCAACGGCAGCAGCCACGGCAACGGCAGCAGCCACGCTAACGGCAGTGCAGCCAATGGCAGCAACGGCGGCGGCACCAATGGCACCTGTACGAGCCAGCGGGCGGCTGGCAGCGGCGCTGGTACAGATGCTGCTGCTGGTGCTGCAGCTGAGGGGGTGCGAGGAATCAGCCCTGTGCAGGCGGCTGCTGCTGACTATGATGACGAGGTTAAGGAGGGTGGTGCTGCTTGAGCAGCGATTGATGCGAGCTGGTGAGCTTGCTAATTTTTGCAGAGTGGTACATGGGCCCAGGCTTGCTGGGTCTCAAATGGGACGGGGAACGGCTGCAGGCCCATGCTGCTGCACGGCTGATGGCAGAAAACTGCTGGGGGCAGCTGCAATGAACAGCGTCCTGTGGAAAGTCGAAAGAGCACTGCATGATGGCATTTTGCTGCAGTCCAGATCACTGGGGGTTTGCTTCTGACCCTGACAGTTTCACTCCGACAGCCTCAAGCACTGCTGCGCGTGTTGCTGAATGTGAACAGCTGGTGTTGCGTGCTGCATCGTGCTCTCCCAGCAATTCTTGTCGCGGCATGCGGCAGTTGCATGCCGCATGACACACTGGCAGCCCGGGGAATGTGTGCAGCGGCAACTGCCCTGTATTTACGGCTGTGCTGCTGCATGGTCGGGCATGTGCAATTGTTGTCAATGACACGTCATGCAGACTGCGCCGTTGGTTCGGCTGAAGGTTTTTTGACGGCGTGGATGGTGTGTGCGTGGCGTCTGTGGTTTGACGCTGCACACACTGCGTGGACAGAGGTTCAGACTGCCCGAGCTGTGTACCGCATTGCTCGAGCCGGTTCCAGCTGCAAGGAGTGTGAATGGAGAGCATCTTTGCAGGTTACCGGCATATCGGCTGCATAGGGCTGTGTTCTTTTGTGTTTGCTTGAGTTGTGCAACCCATGCGCTGATAGCATGGTTGCAGCGTGAGGCAGCTGCACCCCTGGGTCACTCTGGATGTGCCTAAGCCTGCAGCCGCACAGCAGCGGGAATAAGGGCTGCGCGCCGGCAGCAGCCGAGCTATTGGGAAGATGCCTGATATTGGTGGCATTCTGTTGTCGACTATTCATTGTGTGACGAGCGCGGCTGTGTCAGTGCAGCCAGATGCGCACCTGTGTCGTGCACATGCCGGCGTGCTTCTGCTGCTGCAAACGCAACTTTGTTCATCTGTATCATTCCAGCGGGTTATTACTTGCGTTGACGACGGCGTGGGGTTGACTTGAGAGCAGGAGAGCAGCCCTGGTGGGCGAAGCTGGGTGTATGCAGTTGGCACGCGAGTGCTGTCGACTGCCATTTGCGCACAGCAACCGGCGTGAGTCGGTGCTGGTTATACTGAATACGGCGGAGAGGTGCTGACATTGAGCAACGGTGTGCGCTAGCAGATCTGTCTGACATGCTTTTTGGAGACTGAAAGAATCATGTAGTCTGCTACCTTTGTGGGCTCTGTCAGCCTATTTATACAGGGTATGTTGATGCGTGGTGTGGCTTCTTAGCTTGGCAGCCTGCAACTTATTGTTCCATTGGGCGGGAGCATCTGCTGCAGGCGTGCTCGGCTGTCGATTGATGTTGCTGTTCTGCTAGTCTTTGCTGCTTTTTGGCATGTTTGGCATTGTTGGTGTGTGCGTGCGTGTCGATGCACGTCTGCATCTGCCATTCTTGCAGCTGGGTGCCGGGGCAGCTGTCGCTCCTGGCACGTTGTGCGTGTATGGTTCCCGCAGATAAGCTGCAGCCTCAAGCACAGGCGATCCCAGACTAGGGGAGTGTGTGTTTCTGGTTCTGGCACGGTTTAGAGCGATGGTCAGCCACATCATGTTGGACCGTGTGTTTGTCAGGTCCCCCAGCGGCGCCAATGGTATGGACCATGTGGCCCTTACTGCGCTCCATCCCTTGTCACATACATCAGGCTGGTTACTGTGTTTTGCCTAGCTTTTGAGGTTCCAAGTACAGGATTTGGACGCACATCATTTTGCTTCATTGGGCACTTCGTGCTGCCCGCCGGGCCGCTGAATGGCTTCTGCAGCATTCCACACAGGCTGCAAGTTTGCGCTTGTGTGGGTCACTGCTGCAGCGAAGCTGCACCTGTTTTCCACTCATCCAATGTTGGTGCAACAAAGTATCAACAGCTGTGGATGCGCAACCTCTGGCGGCTGCAGCAGCATTGCTGCGCCTGGAACCTGGTCCTGCCACCAAAGCCGGAACCTGTGCCATTCTTTTTCATCACATCCTGTGGCTGGCTTTGTGTGTGTGGCTTGCAATGAGAGAAAGAGCCATGCCTTGCATTGTTTCAAGGAAGAATGCTTGTGAGTGTGCAGGGGCTGAGTTGCGTGACATCTGTATGGGCTGCATGCTGCATTCATCCATGTGCAGATGACACAAGGCCATCAGCACGGGGCTGGGCTACAGTCATTCCCTGCAAGGCCAGTCCGCAACAAGCCCCAACTTGCAGGCTGCGCGTTATGTCAGCGGAGGGTTGCTGGCACAATGGGGCTACCTTGACTGCATGCCGGTGCACGCCGAGTGGTTGTTGGGTCCTCTGGGGTGTCCTGTGTGGGCACACTTTTGTGATTTTTTGGTAATCGATAATCTTTAATTGGTAAACATACGACCAAGTTTCCCTGAAACTTATATTCAAGCTGCGCCTGGCATCCAGCTAAATGCACACCTGCGTAAGGCTGTTGGCTGATCAAGCGACCTGTGGACTGGTGTGAGGGACTGCAGTGAACCCTCTTGCTACTCTGCTCCATGACCCCCACCTTCACCAACACAAGGAAGCCCCATAAGGTTTCCCATAGTGTGGATGCACTCACTCAGTGAATGTGACACCATTTTAACTACCGAGTCGATCATCAGTGCAACGCATAGTCCTCCGACCTCCATAAGTATGGACCTGCTCTACTGATGGGTGCGCACCCGGTGCTCAGTATCTGGCAGAGTTACCTGCACACGGTGAGCAGCTGTCCAGCCGTCACAGCTAAGCTGCTGTGGGTTTCATACCAGCACATAGCCCTGCACTCTGGGAAACCCTGCAGGGTGGGTCTCCCAGAGTGCAGCTGTTCATGGAGCTGCATGTGCGTGTGCTTGGTGTGGCGTGTATAAGCAGTGTTACCATTTGTTGGCAGGGCTGCTAAAAAGAGCTCAGGTGCTGCAAACCTGTGCTATGAAGGCGTGATGGTGCGCGGCACAGTACTGTGACGTCGCCAATGTCCAGCTTCATGTGGTCAGTTATATCAGGCAAAATTCCGGCATATGAAAGGTCAGCGTATCAGGTGCTTGTAGCGAGCGCATGGCGGTGCCAAGTACGGCAGCCTGGATAAATGTATGAGGACACAGCACTGCATACATGCAAAGGCCGTTTCCTGGAGTGCAAAGGAGCATATGCGCAACTTGCTTGGCTGATGCCAATCAACATGCTGCATCTCCATTCTCTATAGCAGCGGCGATCAACTTTGACATCTCATGATCTGCCACACTGAACACACCCAATTGGTGTATGCCATGATGCCACATGGAAGCACACCTCGCAAAGACACTGCTGAAGTGCTGTCGCTTAGGTTCAAGAGTTGTCCCCCCTCCTCCTGCAACTAACCTCCCCAGAAGACTGGCGGCAGTGCAACGCATGCCGTATCAGATGGTTCAGGCGTCGAGCGTGTGCCATCACTGCCCAGTAAGCACACTTTTAAGCACCAGAAGACGCATACTGCTACCTGCCACAATGCAAGCCCAGAACACTTTCGCCCAGGACGGCATGCTGCTGCAACGAGCAGGCGACTCTGTGCAGCACACTGCCCCACACTGCCCTCTTCTTACTGCTGCGCCATGCTGCATGTTGGCCATGAGCCCAGGCCTATCAGGCAAGCGCCGCACTTTGCACACGTCACCATGGCTTGAAGCCCGTCTGGAAGGAGGGCACCCGGTATGCCTCGCTGGTGTTGTGGTGCGGCGCCTGGCTGAGGCAGCGAATGCTGTCAGGCAGGTCTGCGCCAATCATGGGGCTGCTGGGCTCAGACATTGCTGCATGCGCTGCCACCTTCTCCAGCGGGCCCTTTCCAGCAGCCACATCTGCTGCTGCTGCTGCTGCTGCATGGCAATCATCTGGGAGGCTCTGCGTGCGCCCCAGACCGACCTTTGCTTGCAGACGCTTCACTGCTCTTGCCAGGAACCCATGTATGGACTTGCCGCCTGCGTCTGCTGCTGCTGCATCGCTGGTTTGCTCCTCGCTGCCTGCAATAGTGTCACCTGCCTCTGCGCTGATGACCAGCGTCTCCTTGAGCTGCTCGTTGAAGCAGGCAATGGCATCGCCCAGGTCTGCGCCAAAAATCAGGAAGCCCCAGTCGCGCCTGGGAGGCACCAGGTAGGCAACGGCACAGCAGACAGATCAGCAGCAGCGCAGGAGGAGGCAGCAGCCCCTTGCAAGCTACAGCAGAAGCAGTCTCACTGCAGCCGTCACTGCTCGACTCAGCAGCTTGCTCCATCGACGTCATGCTGGCGCTTTGTGGGTGCCTCCGGTGTCACTCACAGGATGAAGCACTTGTTGTCGGGGTACTTGTGCTGCTTGAAGAACACCTCCATCTGCGTCATCAGCTCCTCAGGGTGCGGCCCGCTCATGCTGGGGGAGACGGGGATGCCTGCTGCAGCAGCCTCCTGCAGCTCTGTAGCCAGCAGCGGCACCAGGAGAACAGCAGCAGGTGGGCAAGAATGTGAGGAGGCAGCAGTGCACTCGCATGCCAATAGACAGCGGGTGATAGACTGTGCATGGCGAGTGAGTAAGCGCTGTGCTGGCGTCTGCCGCTACATGAATTTCTCTTGACTTACCGTCTGCATCTGCAACAAAGCAGCCAAAGATAGCCACTGCCGGGACACGCGACCAGTGCAGGTCTGTCAGTGCTGCTGGTGACATGATCTTGGACAGCACAGGCGACTCCCGCGGCAGCTCTGGGTGGCTGCCCTCTAGCTGGGCCTGCGGGACAGGACGGGCAAGGCTCATCGCTGTCGGCTCAAGGATCATCTGTGTGCCACACACACCTCAAAAGGAGCTCCTGCAGACGCATCTACAACATACTTGTATGCGGGTAGCGAGCGTGGCTCCTGCATTGCTGAAAGATGATGTCATGCCCTGAGCGAGTGAGCAGCCAAACAAGCTTGCAAGTTGCTGCCACTAACTTCAGCAAACGGCGGCAGGGCCCTGTAGAACCCCACCTGCTCTGCTGGCAGCATCGCCACATCACCGGTGCTGCGCAGCTTGGTGATCCGCAGC
The DNA here is from genome assembly GCA_014080715.1 of Scenedesmus sp. NREL 46B-D3. NCBI lineage: Eukaryota > Viridiplantae > Chlorophyta > Chlorophyceae > Sphaeropleales > Scenedesmaceae > Scenedesmus > Scenedesmus sp. NREL 46B-D3. The sequence goes on along the minus strand of JACERP010000159.1, from coordinate 126,507 downwards.
TGGCAGGCTTGGATCTCGTCGGCACGCCCCTCTGTCAGCAGCACATGCTGGTAGTAGGATTGCGTCATTGCAACTCCCCCCACAATCTGCAAGAAATTCAACATCATGGACCTTGAGCTGACAAAGACAGCAGTGCGTGTGCACAGCAAATGTTATCCAACACTGTTTGATGCGTTGCTGTGCTCTGCATGATGTGCTGCTGTGCATGATGCGCTGCTGTGCTGCAGTGCTGTGTGAGTGAGAGCCGCCCTGTTCTGCATGCAATATTGCATTGCAGTACCAGGACAGACCTTGTCGGCAAGCTGTGTAACGATACCCAGCGCCTCCATGTCTGTCAGCACGCCAGCCAGGTGGTCCTGCATGGCATTCACTGCAACATCTGTGCTGCTTCTGAGCCTGCGTTCAGCAACTGCCACGCCCTCCATTTCAGCCAGATGCAACACTTCACTGCGTTCAATGTACGTAACCGTCTAGTAGTGCGGTCGAGCGATGTGCAGGATCCTGCAGTCAAAATTCAATTATCCCGGCACTTTCGCAGTGACTGGTACTACAACTCCAAATATGATGTAAAACCATGAAAGAAGAAATGTAACAAAGGTTGTGAAGCGGTGTGCATCCGAAGCGGATCAGCCCAGACTGACAACCCTAAATATTCGATATCTGCGAGGATAGGTGTTGAATGTTCAGGATCCGTCGCTTGAAAGGTTTAAGTTACTTTGTTTGATGGGTTCGCTTACCAAACATGAGGCCAGAGCTTCGTCAGCACCTGTGCTGCCTTGACATGCTCACTGTTGGTGATGTCCGTTGAACAACAGGCCGAACTGGCGTGCTATTGCCGCAGCAGACATGTCAGAAGTGGTATTGGCAGCGGCTGCCTTTGACGAGGATCTGGACAGGGCCCTGTGCGCTTTGCCCCCGCCACCAGCTGCTGATCAGCATGGCGCTGTGCTGGTGCATCAGCAGGCTGCCCGCAAGCTGCATGAGCTGTGTGATATTACGTCTCCAAACGACTGCTTCCCTATGCTTTTGCCCCACGTCTATTGTCAGCGGGCGCAGAGCTCATGGCGAAAGGGGAGCATGCACTTGCATCAAGCTGCTGCTTTGCCAGGATAGTGCAGCTGAATTTGCCACAAGTGCAGGCGGCCACCAAGCTAGATGCAGTGGCAAGGCTGACGCTCCACGTCCAAGCCCTGTATGGCCTACACAGCAGCAGCGCGGCAGCAGCACTGCAGCGGGACCCTTGCATAACGCATGCCTCCACACTGCAAGCACTTTTAGCAGCCCTTGCAGGAATCAAGGCCGCATGCATGCAGGCAGTGCAACAGCAGCAACTGTACTGGCTGGTCAACAACGCCACCATACACATGCACAAGGCAGCACAGCCGCTGGTCACTGCGGGGTTCTATGCAGAGGCAGTGCCATACTACGTGTTTGCAGGTGAGCCGCGCACGTGTGTGCAGTGGGCGGAGGTGATCTTGTGCAGTCACCCTGCTGCCCTGCCCGCATGTACTACTGCATGCTTGCACAGCAAAGCAGTCACAGCAGTGTTTGAAGAGCGCAGAAAAAGCATAGCAGCTTATGGTGCTTGATCCTGCTTCTGTCAGTAACATTGCATGTGGGTACTGCTGCTGCAGCCAAGGTGCTGGAGGCCCACCTCAGCCTCAGCAGCACAAAGTTCTTGCCATGGAGGCTGCAGATGTACGCAGCAGCAGTGCACTGCTTTTTTGCTCTGCATGCAGCTGCTGCTGCTGCTGCAGGCACGGCAGCTGCTGCTGTTGGCGCAGCCAGCCCTGCAAGCAAAGGCGCAGCAGGCAGCAAGCCTAGCAGCAGCCCTGCGAGTGGCAGTACCACGGCAGACACCATTAGCAGTGCCAACAGCGTGGATCCCGCAGCATACAGTAAAGCTGCTCTGAAGTTTCTGCAAGATGGTATTGCAGATCTTGACAGAGTGCAGGCACGCAGCAACCTAGACCCTGTACCGCCTCCAGTCGCAGTCACAGCAGCCCTGCAAGCAGCACAGTCACACTTTGCAGTACTCAAAGCACTGTTTGACAGCTCAGAAGCGTCAGGAACGGCAGATCTGGCAGCAGCCGCAGGAACAGCCGCAACAGCAGCAGGTCAACCCAGCAGCACTAGCTTCCAAGCCATGCTCAATGCATTGGGACCAGATGACGTGAAGCTGCAGGTGTTGCTTGGGCTGCTGCTGGCAGGGGGCGGCGGCAGTCAGCAGCCTTTGCAGCAGACGACACTGCCGCGGGAGTTGCAACCACTGCTGGAATCAGCAGCAAGGATCGCAGCGCCTTCACTTGCAACAGCTGGCAGTTTGCAGCTGTCACCTCAGCCAGAAGGTTCTTCAGGTGAGGATTGGGATGCTTGTTTGCCAAAGCGACCGACTGTGAGCGCAATTCATGTCCCTGTGTCAGTCTTTCAGTCAGTCATTGGAGAAGGTGTTGATACTAATAATAATCCCAACAAGTCATGCCTCATGCTGAGCTCATGGCAAGGTAAAGTTTTTGCTGCTGGCGGTTGCTGTTGCAGGCCAATCATTGCAGCAGGTGCAGGCACCATCAGTATTGACTGCGGCACTGCATGTGGTGAGCAAGCGCGTGGAGCCATGCTTGCAGGCAATTACTGGCAGCAGTGCCTGCAGCATTGCCAGTTGACGGCAGATGCTAGTGCTCTCTGGTGCTGTGGCACAGTGTCGGCTGCCACATCTGTGCGCTGCATCTGCTGCCATGGCTGTCACTGGCTGCAGAGCTTCCTGTGCGTGGCATACCGCTACAGCCAGCAGGAGCTGCTGCAGAAGCTGCTGGCTGCTGCTGAAGCCAGAGTGGCGCTGGGTCACGAAGTCCACCAACACCCTGCTGGTGTGCAGTGCCTGGTAGCAACAGCAGCTGTGCTGGCAGCAGTGGTGCAGCTGCAGCAGGATGCAGGTAGGCTGCTGATGTGGCTGAACAAACCCTGACATGCCAACTGTGAAGGCTTGCTGCATGCAGCACTGCTGAGCTTGTGCGTGTTACTCTGCCGCAAATATGAACTTGTCGACTGATATGCCTGCTTGAAACTGTGCATGCTGCTTGACACACTGCAACGTGGCTGCAGGCAACGCCAGTTTGCAGAAGCTGGCCTCCTGCCTTAGGGAGCATAGCGCAGCGCTGGCACAGTGCCTACCTGGCATGCTTTCTGCGGCTGCTGTCAAGCTGCATGCAGCAGCAGCGCAGCTGCTGCTGGGCTGCTTCAGTATCTATGATGCACAAGCAGCGCTTGTGCAGACAGTGCTGGAGGGCCTGCATGAAGCTTTGCAGCAGTCCAAATGTGACGATGGGCTGTTGGGAGGCTGTGTTGCGCTCAGGCTGGCGGTGATGTTGCAAGAGCAGCGGGAGCTGGACGCTGCCTTGGTGGTGGTGCAGCAGGTGAGGGTGGGCCAGACTGTATGCTGCTCAACTCAGGGCCAGGTCGTGACCTCACACTCCTGCTTTGGTTGCCAATGTCTTACATATTTTGTCATGTCTTGTCACGTGACAAGGGTCGTCACCCCTGCGTGCACACACCTGACACTGCAACACCATGAATGCTTCAGTGCAGCGCTGATGGCATGCGGTGCTCGGCATTGCCTGCTTGCCTTGGCCTTGCAGGGCCTGGCGCCATCACTGCGGCCAGGTGTGATGCACTGTGGCAGCTGCATGGGGTGGCAGACGAGCACCTGCGCTGGATAACAGGGTCGCGCACACAAGCAGACGACGCTACAGCAGCTCTGCTGACAGGTGGGCAGATGTCCTGCTCAGCAGTCAGTGCTGAGTCCTACCCCAGGCATACTTGACGTCTGTGATCCAATACTGCAGCTTGTGCTCATTGCCAAGCTGTGCGTGGGTTGGGCCTTCACCTACTTGGTAATGATATCACATTACATGAAAGTGCGTGCTTTATTCAACAAAGGAGTGGCAAGTAGATCAGGGGCCAAGGAAAGGCGCATAGGGCAAGGAAACGTTACAGATAATATCATCGCATTCAACAATGCAACCATCAAGCCATGGTTCATCGATGCAACCACCAAGGCGACAACTTAAACAACATCACCGCTTGACATGTTTTCCACCAATTCTGTGCAACAACCCAGGCATGACAGCGACAGAGCAACAGCTGGCATGCCTCCATGCTGACGCACTGCTGCTGCAGCAGCGGCTGCAGCTAGCCACTGGGCTGCAGGAGGCAGCAGCCAAAGTGAGCAGCAAGCGGGATCAGCTGCTGGCAAGCACGCTGAAACGGGACAGGCAGGCAGACATCTATGGACCCCGCACGCAGAAGGCAAAGAGAATGGATGAGGCAGCTGTGGAAGCGGCCGGCAAGTTGCCAAGCAGCAACGAGGTGCGTGGAGGCGGTGCCGCAACATGGGTAGATCTCAGCAGTCATCTGTGTTGGACCACTGCGATGCATGAGAGTGCATTCATGCAAGCTGTGAGCTGGCATGACGGGCCCCAGCTTAATAATGATAACGCCAGCTATGCTGCCCTGCAGGCATTTGAGAGGGCACTGCTGCAGCAGTTCAGCAAGAACCCTTACCAGCGTGCTCTGCTGCTGACACAAGTTGCTGCCTACCACCCTAGCAGTGATCGTCAAGCAGCAGCATTACAGGTGAGCAGCACGTCCCGCATCAGCCGTGTGCTACTTTGCTGCAGGTGATGCGTTGCACAAGCATGGCGCAATGACGGTATACATGCATGGGTAGCCGGCAACGACTGCAGGCATGCATGGGAACTGGCAATCATTGTATGCATGCATGGGTGCGTGAACGCAATACCTTACTACAACCGCTATCGTGTGGGCCAACGCCTGTTCCGCAGGAAGCCTGTGCTTTGCTGCAAACAGCCCAAAAGAGCGAGGCAGGGTTGTTTGCGGCGCAGCAGCCCTCCGCTGCCAGCCTCGGCGCCAGCAGCCAGCACTTCAAACCTCTGCAGCCCAAGATCCTGTGCCGCACCCCCAACAGCATCACTCTGACGCACTTCCCACTGAGTGTGAGGGGCTACAAGCAGCCTGCAAGCTTCGCTGTGTATTGCAAGCAGACGGGCGCTGGGGTTGCGCTGAGCATCAACTCAACAGCAATGGAGTACCCAGGTGAGTCACTCAGTGCTCAGGGCAGCGTGATGCGGTGTGCGTCAGTCGCCTGCTGTTTTAAACTCGCAGGAGTAGCTGGTGTGTACAGCAGTCTAGGCTCATCATTTGCTGCTGCTGCCACTGCTACTATTGCTCAGGGACCGGGATCAAGGTGCCACTTGGCAGCAGGGTGAGGATTGAGGGGCTCCAAAGCAATGAGACCTATGTCTTTGGCATAGCAGGTAGGTTAATGCGTGTGTAGGGTGTGACCTAGGCAACCGGTGGCAGCTGTGTGTTGGTGGACAGCAGTGCATGTTGTTGATCGCAGTGCGTGATTGTGTCATTCAGGGTGGATAATGTACATGCTGGGTACTGCGATTGCACCTGCTCCTCTTTAGCACCAACAACAGCAGCAAGTAAGCCAGCTAAGCAACAAGAGCTTGTTGGTTATGACCTGCCAATGCTGCAGTGTTTGATGACTCAGCAGAGCTGCTTGGGGAGTTGGGGCCAGCACTCCCAGCGTGGTGATGGCGCTGCCGTTGCCACTGTATGCCTGTTGGGCTCGGGTGGTGCTGACAGCCTCACACCTGCATCACTGGGATGTAGCAAAGCGTGCTGCAGCGGTGCTGCTGCCGCGCTTCATCACCACCACACCCAGCAGGCCACTGTGGCAGGCACACCCCATGGACAGGCATCGCCTTCAGCTGCAGCAGGTCCAGGAGGCATCACCAACGCTGCTGCGGTTGCTGGTACAAGCAGTGTATGTGTATGCGCAGCACATGGGAATGCAGCAGCAGCTGCCGCTCCTGCAGCCACTGGCTGCTGGTGCTGCGGGCGAGGCAACAGGGGCTGGCGGATTGGCAGGTACAGCTGCCAGCAGGGCACTGCTGCTGCAGCTGAGCCAGAGTCAGGTGCCGCAGCAAGTGGCAGTGCTGGAATCAAGCAAGAAGTTGCTGGGGGCCATGCAGGCAAGCGCCAATCTTCCCACAGTGCAATTGCTGAGCAGGCGCTGTCTGATGCATGGCGCCTTGCAGGCTCCTCCAGCGCAGCAGTGCAGATGGCAGTAAGTACAATTGCTGTGACTTCCCTGTTGTATACGTATCAACAGAGCAATGCTGCTGCTGCTGCCTCTTCACTGCTGCCATTGGGCCAATGCAGGCTGCTGCAGTGATTGGCGATGAGATGCTGGTCGAGGAGGGTGCTCTGAGAGCGTACAACTTGCTGGCACCCCTGCTGCAGCAGCAGGACATCAGCCCACTGCTGCACCAGGCATTGTCAACCCTGCACCTGACACTAGCAGAAGTGAAGGACACAGCACAAGGCAGTTTGGAAGGTCACACACAGCAGAGGATGGCGGCAGCACGGGCTAGTGCTGCTGTCAGCCACTGGCTGATGCGGTTGTCAGCGCCCATTAGCCCCGTGCTCGCTGCTGGGGCTGTCGCTGGCTCTGCAGGGGTGATGAGCAACAAGCAGCTGCAGCCAGCAGGCACGTTTGCACGCCTGGAGCATGCGCTGCTTACAGCCTTGAGCTGCCAGGCACCGGCTGAATCAGCAGCGGCAGGAGAGCCAGCAAGCCGATGCACAGGGCAGATTGTGACAGGCACAGCACCACCACCAGCAGCCAGGCCACCCAAAGGCGCCAGCAAGCAAGCCAAAGCAGAGGCGGAGGCTGCTGCAGTGGCAACAGCAGCTGCTGCAGCAGCTGACCCTGAGGTGTCGCCTGATGAAGCTGCCGCAGCAGCAGAGCAGCTGGTGGAGATGACTGCTGCTCACGACTTGGTGCTGTTGCACCCTGATGGCGCTGCCTGGGCGTCACCAGGCAGCAGCGCAAGGTGCGATAAGCCGTCCCAGCAACTGCCGACCTGTGCTTTCATGATCCTGCACATCGCAGAGCTTGCTTCTGGTGGGTTGGATCAACTGCGTCAGTGCATGATAGCACAACCCATCTCCTGTGCTAAGTATTTGGTTTGCCTGCTTGCTGCTTGCTTGCAGGATGCATGACCCCAGTGACCTGGCAGCGCAAGTACTCAGCAGTCTCAGCAAGCCAGATGCGCTAGCAAACTGCTGGCCACTGCTGGCACCTGATGCAGTACACAGCCACCCATGCTGGCTGCAGCTGTGTGTTCTGGTCATTCAAGCAGCAGCAAGGCAATACGGCCATGCGCTGCTGCTGGCCATGCCTCCAACGCCTGGAGCCAACCAGGCTGGCTGCAGCATTGGGACTGGCATTGGCTCAGTTGCTGAGGCAGCAGTCGACTGCAAGGCAGTGCATAGTCCTGCATTACAAGCAGCCGCAGGCGTGGCAGCAGAGCTAGTTGCAGCAGTGAAGCAGCATGTCAGGCTGGCAGCGCGCAGGCCGCAGTTTCTCAACTGGAAGCTGGGGCCACGCTGGAGCGTTGATGCAGCAGCTGCTGCGCTGAGGGCACAGGGCTTCATGCTAGGCAATCATGGCACAGCAGCCGAACCGCCAGCGCCTCAGCTAGCGGCTGATGAGTCAGCAGAGGACAGGGCAGCTGCAAGCGCGGCTTGGGAGCAGCAGAAAGCTGACCTACTGACTGAGGTGAGGCTTGCACGGCTACTGCAGCTAGTGCTCTGAGGCGCGCTCGACTCAATTGGCGCTGTCACATCGGCGCTTGAGCACAGTTGCGCTGGCTGAACCAGCACCCCTGGTCTGTTTGGTGAAGTGTGGATGTCCCTTGCCAAGTGCTGGTTGTCTGCTGCAATGCTGCAGGAGAGCAGGCGCCTGGCAGCGGTGCTGCTGCTGCAACAGCGCCTGCCAGTGCTGCTGCACAGGCGCCGCACCATGCAGAGGGCCAGGCAGCAGCTGGCTGCTTGGGGCCGCTGGCTGGCACACCTGCACACCTTGCTCGGCGGGCTCGCTGCAGAGGCATGCAGCACCGTCGCTGCCAGCAGGCCCTCTGGTGCTGCTGCTACAACCTGTGGGGAGGCCTTTGCGGATGGTGTTGGCAGCAGTGGTGTTGATGGACGGGTGGGCCTGATTGATGCTGACACGGAAGGTCGATGTGTTGGAGCAGCAGTTGCTACTGCAGGTAGCAGGCCAGGGTCCGCTAGCAAGGGCACTGGTGCTGGCAGCAGCAGCAGGCCGAGCTCACCACCCAAGAAGACAACCCCTCGGGAGTCCCGGGCGCCAACACCCAGGGGCAAGGATGGCAGAGACAAGGGTGCCGCTGCGGATGCGCTGTCAACGGACATTGACACCATCATGCAGCAGCTGGGCTCGCAGGTGGGAAGCACCCACTGGGCGGTGTTTGTGGCAAGCTGTGTTGATCCTTGCTGCAGGACAGCACGTCTCTTGGCTACAGCAAGCTGCACAAGTCCAAGACATGGTCATTCCGTTCTGTTTGCAACGTGAGAACCGTTGATATCATTATTCTTGCAGGCGCTGCTGCAGTTTGCCCAGGCAGCCACCCTGTCAGCGCGTGCCGGCCCTGCAGCCTGGCAGGAGCTGCTCAACAGCAGCAAGCAGCTCTGGAACGTCTGCCGGTTCTTAATCAACAACGTGCCAGCTCTCCATGCCCCGGTGCCAGCGGTTGCTTGGGTACAGGGGTTGCTGCCTGGTCCAAGAGTGCTAGCACTTGCAGCTGAAGCAGCGCCAAGACCTGCAGCAGATGGTAGTACGACGGACGGGGCAGCCGTCAAGGGGAAGGCAGGTGCCAAGGCAGCAGCGGGTGACAAAGCTGGCAAGGCAGCGGCTGGGAGTGGTGAAAAGAAAGCAGCAGCAGCAGCAGCAGCAGCAGCTGGGGGTGGTGGCAAAGGCGGCAAGGCTGGGCAGCCAGTTGTGCCAGAAGCAGCCATTTGGCAGCTGGTGCTGCCAGAGGCACGAGGATTTGACACGGCATCTGCCTTCAGGTGGGCATAAAGCCCCAGTACTGAATGTGGCATGGCAACTGGATAGCATATCAGATTGGGTTGCATTGTCACGCTAGGGTTTGTGTTCTCCGCGGAAGTAATGCAAGGATTAGTGCTGGTCACAAGCAGAATGTCATGCATTGTTTGCCGTCTTGTGTTCTGCAGGTCGGTTGCTGAGGCGCTGGTGGGCACGCTCGTGCAGCTGCAAGCTGGGGCAGTGTTCCAGCCAGGAGTCATTCATGCACAGGCAGCAGCAACAGCAAGCAGCAGCAACGGCAGCACACCCTTGGCAAACCCAACGTTCACTGCTTGTGTCGCCACTGGTGCACTTTCCGGCGCACCTCCAGCAGCACTGGGGATGCTGAAGGCTCCAGCACCAGGGGCAGTAAGTGCACCAGCCACTGCGCGCAGCACTGCCAGCTCAGCAGCAGCCACCGACTCCGGCCTGGGCTCTGATGCTGCCAGCAGCAGCTGGCATGCTGGCGGGCCCGTGGATGTGGCGGGCCTGACGAGGCTGGTGCTGCTGGCGCTCAAGGTGCTGCAGCGTGCGGAGCGCTGGCACAGCGCAATGTCAATTGGTGAGGGGCATCGTGCGCTACTGCAATCGCATGCTGTGCCACCATGTGGTGTGTATAGGCTTGATGTAGCTACTTGACCAACCATGCAGGTAGTTGGAACATGTGTCTGTGTATAGCCAGGCAGCTTCTCAGCAGGTGTGCGGTCTGCCTCCGTTTGTGTTGTTTGTGATCACCATGAGCTGCTGTGTGACATCGTTTTGTGGGACAACCTGTGTGCAGCAATCAATTAATCAATCAATCAATTACACGTTGTGCTAGCAAGAGGGGACACCTGCAAGGGAGCCACTCTCAAACCACCTGCGGTGGCATCCTCACCGGTTGGCCAGCAGGCCAAACAAGCAAGGGCCAGATATGACCACACGTTTCAACACAAAAGCACTTGCAGGGCTGGTCTCTGAAGAGTTTATCATGCCCAAACTCCTGATCGCTGATGGCCCTCAGCTGGACCACCTGTTCGCAGCAGCAACTCAAAATTACCATCCTGCATGTTGCTGCATGCCGAACTGCAGGGCGGCGCTGGCTGGAGGTGGGTCAGGGCTCAGCAGATGCTGCGCTGCTGCCGATGCTGCTGGCCGTTGCCTCCAAGGGTGGCTTTGCTGCTGAAGCTGCTGTGCTCGGCCCTGCCTACCAAGCATGCATCAGGGACAAGAATGCTGCGTTTGAGGCACTTGAGAAGGCGAGTGTGGGGTCTGTGGCCTGGTCATACATGCAATGCCAAGTGCTGGAAGTGGCGAGCTGATAGTTGTGGCCACAAAATTGCATGCAGCTGTCACTGTGAACCCAACTTGTGCATGACCCCCCGTCGTCCCGAGTCTGTTCGCCGGCCTTCCTCCTCCCTGCTGACACTGCTGTCTGCTGCGTGACGTGCTGCTTACCAGGTTCGGGCGTTGGCTGCGGGACGCTTGTCAGAGCTTCCTCTGCTATCCCAGCCACTTGCTGGTAGCCTCAAAGGCAACAGCCGCCGTGTGGGTGCTGCTGCCCTGGCACCCAGTTCAGCTGGCCACATTGACTGCGGCCACCAAATGCCACTACGAGCGCCAGGCCCCGAGCAGTCCACACTGACAGCTGCCTCTGCAAAAGGCACTGCTGCGGCTGGTCTCATGGCCGGCAAGAGCGGCAGGAGTGCGGCTGGTACACTGCATGGCGCTGTTGCGGACGAGGTGCTGCTGCCTGGAGAGTATGTGAAGGTGGTAGAACTGCTGAAGAAGCGAGGAGAGAAGGGCCACATGATACTTGCACAGAACGAGGTGAGGAGGAATGCACACTGTGTACAGCTGCTTGGCAAGCAGAGCGCAGAAGACTAATGCGGGTTCCATGTGGTGCTGGCAGTCACTTAGCAGAGCATGCCAGCATGCCAGCTGCCGCACTAAGCACTGGGGGTCGTGATTGTGTTAGGTCGACAGTGCAACTGCCACCCTGCTGCATCTGCTGTGTTGAGTGATATCTTGGTGTTTCTTGCCCTCCAACATGACGCGCTCCTGCCGTCCTGCTGCGTGTGTGCTGTCGTCCAGCTGGGAGATGTGCATGCGCACTTTGGCGCGTGGCCTGCTGCTGGTGCAGCTTGGAGCGGCGCCCTTGACGCGCTGCTGGGGCCCTACCAGGTCGTCGCCAGCTGGACGCACAAGCTTGAGCTGGGCTGCAGCTGGCAGCAGCTGCTGGGGCGCTACGGCGTGCACGGCCTGCTGCTGGCAGGGACGCTGCTGGGCAAGCTAGCCAGGTGGGCAGCTGGGCAGCGGGGGCTGGTGGGATCCCAGTTCAAAAAGGACACACGCATGTCTTGCAAGCAGTGTGGGAGCTGGGTAGATGTTGCACAAATCATCAGCTTGCACTGTGGCCAAAGACTGCCTGTGCCGGCTGACCTGCACTGGGACCAGATGACAAGTGCCGCTGGTAAGCCGCCATTGCACGGCCTCCGCATGTGTGGGAATTGGTGTTTGTGTGTTGTGCTTCAACTGCTGCTGCTGCCGCCGCTGTGCCCAACGCTGCTGCTGCAGGTACGTGCACCATGGTGACCTGGGCAGCCGGCTGAGCTGCGCGCGCTTGGCAGGGGAGCTGCTGCCCGCAGTGTTTGCCACCAGCATCATCCACCCGCAGCGCGCCGTGGACTGCGCGGTGTACGTGCCTGTGGAGGTCTGGCCAGGTGTGGATCTGTTTGACGACCCCTACAGGTGAGCCCTGTAGGCCAAGGCAGCTGCCACCCACCTCCATCACCAGCAAACCACATGCTGGGCGGTGCACAGCCTTGGACGGGGTGTCATCCACCAGCACCTGAAGGTCTGCTGTTTTGCAGCCTGTCAGTGCTGGAGACATGTGCAGGTACTAGTTTGCAGCTGGTGAAGATGCAGTTGCTACGCGTTGATGCCCTTTTGCCCGCACCTGTGCAGGTGCAACGCTCCAGACCTGCTGTCCAGCCTTGAGACGCTGGCCAGCATCTTGGTCGAGCACCAGCTGAGCCTGGCCGCGCTCCCACTGCTGGCACTGTGGGAGCACGTCGCCCTGCACGCCACGCACGCCACGCCGTCCCTGGTGCTGGCTCGCGTCAAGCGGGCGCAGGCACTGTGCCAGCTAGGGCGGCTTGCTGAAGCCGGCAATGTGCTGAGCGGGCTGCTGCAAGGCAGCAACTTGCCCGGGCTGCTGCTGCATGGGCCGCAACCGGTCCTCGGACCAGACGGTTTGGGGCCACAGCAGCAGCAGCAGCAGCAGCAGGTCGAGGGAGGCGGCAGAGGCTCAGCTGGCAGTGCAGCTGCAGACGCAGGTGACGCAGCAGGGAGCGCGGCTGTGTTCAGCCCCAGTAAGTGGCCGGCACACGCCTGCAATGCTGCAGTCCAGGTGTTCCTAGCTGACGCAGTGCTGCCAGCATGTGTAGCTGCAGAGTATGGGCCATGGCTGTGTGGGCAGGTGGCATTCGCACGTGCCGCTTGGCTTGCCGCAGCTGGTAGTGTGCCAAACTGCTGGAGGAGCGGCAGCTACATAGCTGAGGCAGGGGGCAGCAACAGCGAAGGCGGCAAAGCAGGCGGTGCTAGGAGCCATGGAGCACCTGCAGCAGCAGCAGCTACCGGCAGGGCTGGTGCAGCTGCAGCTGCAGCGGGTGAATCAGCAGCAGGGAAGCTGCTGGACAAGGCAGCGAAGTTGCTGCAAGCTGCCATCAAGACGTCTCGCATGGCCCTGAGCCTGCCAGTCATCGCAGGCTGCAGCTGGGATCAGGACGGTGGGGAGGCCTCTGCTGCTGTGGTCAGTGGCTCAGGAGCCAGAGGCACCAGCAGCAGCAGCGGCAAAGCTGGTCTTGCTAAGGGCAGCGGGGGCAAGCAGGCAAAGGGGCATGGGGCAAAAGGAGGCAAAGCAGACAAGCATGCCCATGGCACTGCTGCAGCAGCAGGTGCTTCAGGCTCTGGGGCTGGCGACGGTGCTGACGAGTTGATGCAGGCTCAGCACCAGCAGCTGCTTGTGGAGGGGCTGATGCAGCTGGCAGAGGTGAGCTGCTGCTGTGCAAGGGTTTTTGCAGAGATGCTGCATCCAAATCATGCCCCGGATGTTGCCGGGCCGCTGGGTGTGCTTGCTCTTGTTGCTGTCAGCCTGGCTGGCTGTGCTTGGACGTCTCCATGCTGTGCATGGTGCTGCATTGTGAGTGCTGTGTGTGGGTATCCACCTCACCTGCGGGTGCCTGTCAACCTGCTGCTGCTGCTGCTGCTGCTGCTGCTGGTGGCGCCACCGCTGCTGCATCACACAGGTGGAGCTGCTGCGCTGGATGCCAGGGCAGGCGCTACAGCTATCCCTGGCTGCTGCTGCTGCCATAGCAGCTGGCAGTACAAGCAACACCATCATCAGCAGCAGTGCAGGGGCTGCTGCAGGCAGGGCCAGCAGCAGGAATGATTGCTTGGAGAGGGTTGCGCTGCACCCAGGCACATGGCTGGCAGCAAGGTGTCAAGTGCGTGCATTGCTTGCTGCACCAGTTGGTGCAAAACCGTTTCAGTCGACAATGGCAACCCTCACATGACGCTTGTGCTGTGTATGCAATGCACTTGAAGCAAAGCAGAAGCCGGCCGCATGGTGCCAGCTTGATTTCCTGATGCTGAACAGCGTCCCCTGGTGCAGGGCATGCAGCTTGCGGGCACATCAGGGCAGCAGCTGTTCAGAGGGCAACGCCTGACATGCTGCTGCCTGCTGCCGCCGCATGACTGCAGCTGGCGCGCGTCCTGTTGCAGCTGCAGCACTACAGCGCCTGCACTGCTGTCACCAGGAGGGCCCTTGCAGATGCAGCAGCTACTGGCGACGACTTGTGGGCGGCACGGCTGCTGCAGCTGCAGGCAAATGCGCTGGGGGCTCAAGAGGACGCAGCCGCAGCGCTCACCTGCCTGAGGGAGGGGACGGCCAGGTACGACACAGCGTGGGAGAAGGGGTAGCAGGCCCTTGGCCCTACAACTGCAGCCCAGGGGCTATGTCTGCAACTGCCATCAGTCTAGGAGGCATGCTCTGATGAGGCTGTCCCTTTGCGCACTCCCGGTGGTAGCATCTGCAAGCATGGCACATGTGGGTCACCCCTCACCCCGGCACTCACAACGCCTGCTTTGCATGCGTGCCGTGCTGTGCCGGTTCACAATGAAGTTCCGCATCTGCTTGTTTGCCTGTAATGCCGGACGCGGGGAATGTGGCTGCAGGCTGCAGGCAGTAGGGCTGCCAGGGTCTATGCTGCTGTCGCTGCAGCTGGACTGCGCGCTGCTGTGTGAGCAGCTGGGAGCCAGGGGGGAGGTGGACAGGCTGGCAGGACAGGCGCTGGGCACCAGCAGCAGCATTGTTGAGCAGCAGGGGCTGCAGGAAATGCTGGTGAGTGCACTGCCAAGCCAAGCCTCAAGGCACTGCAGACTGTTGATATTGTCCTTCGTGCAGCAGCCAAGCTCGATATCTCAACAGTTTCTGCATTCATCGTGTGGAACGTGGATGATTGCAAGATGCAGAAACCTGTGTTTGTGGCACTGCACTGGTCAAATTTCCAACGCCACTTGGTCAAACATAAATGAATGTTGCCTGTGGTGTGACAACGTCTCGCCTGCAGGAGAACCCAGAGCTGCTGAGCATTTACCTGACAGCCACGTCAGCACACCTGCAGGTGCTGCTGCTGGCGGCCACCGCCAGCACCAGGCGGCGGCACCTGGCGACAGCGGAGAAGCTGCTGCGGCAGGCCAGCACGCTGCTGCGTTGCTGCCGCTGCCTGCCCAGCACAGCAGCGCAGGTGGCATTGCAGCTGGCTCAAGTCCTGCGGCTTCAAGCAGCACTCAAGCTGCCAGCAACAGATCTGGTGGTGACCACGAATGCAGCAGCAGCTGCGTCGAGTGCGTCTGCCGCAGCGGCACCGGGCAGCAGTAGCGGCTCTACTGCTGCCGCTCTGAAGGGCACAGAGCTGCACCTGCACCGGCTTGCAGAGGCAGCCGAGCTTGCAGGAAAAGCCCTGCAGCTGGCAGTGACTGATGGTGCCAGCGCTCCTGTGCTTGTTAGGTCAGCTCTGCTGGAGCTTGCAGCAGCATGGCTGTACAGCCACCGATATGGAGGTGGCCAAGGGGCTAGCGGCGGCGCGGTGGGCAAGGTGGCAGCTGCACTGCAAGCTGCACATGCGACAGCAGGGCAGATGCGAGTACTGGGCTTGACAAACCATCAGCTGCAGCCAGTGGGTGCAGGGGCTCTGCCGGCATGGCTGGTTGAGCAGCTCAAGAGCCAGGAGCAAGTGCAGGATAGCTTGCAGCAGCAAACAGCACAAGCCGCTGCCGCGGCAGCTACTGCAGCTGGCAAGCCGACTCATCACCGCAAACAGCAGCAGCAGCAGCTGACACTGCCAGCAGCTTCAGCAGCGGCAGCAGCCACCATGGCTTCTGCTGTACCTGACGCAGTTTTAGGCAGGCTAGCAATCTGCCAGTATGCGCGACTGCTGTCGGCAGCAAGTGATGGTGCTGCTGGTCTGCAGCAGCGGCATGTGGCAGCTGCGCAGTTGCTGCAGGCACACCCTGCAATGCGTGCTGCATGCCCAAAGCTGGCTTCGGACTGCTGCTGGTCTGAGGTCCCTGTAGTGGGGTTGAGAACAGCAGCAGCAGCAACAGCAGCAGCAGGCGCCAGCAATGGGGCTTCTTGTGCGCCTGATGTTGCAACCATACCCCCAGGTGAGAGCTCTGCCGTGGCACCAGTACCAGTATGATATATTACAAAACGCGTGATGGGGACGAGGGTGACGATGAGAGTGATGCACGTGCTCATGTCAAGAACTCCAGAGTCAGACAATGTTACGCAGCGAGCAGGTTGAAGCGCCAGGTGTATTCGGCAGATGCAGGCGGCAGCCGGATGATGCTGTTATGAACCTTCCTTGTGTTGCCGCCTTGCTGTGCATGTGCTGCAGGCAGCGTGTGCATGCAGTGGTACCGGCAGGACTGCTGCTGGCAGGTCCCAGGCAGCTGGCGCTCCGACGGCATCCTACCAACCAGCAGCAGCAGCAGCAGCAGCAGCAGCAGCAGTGGTCAGGCCATCACACAGGCAATGCTGGACAGCCTACCAGACATCCCCACATTTGCAAGCTGCCTGTTTGTAGTGCATGCACCTGTGACTGCGGCTGCGGCTGCGGCTGCGGCGGCAGCATCTGCTGCTGCTGCTCCTGCTGGGGCTGGGGGTGCAACTGGTGTGGCTGGTGCGTCGAGCAGCAGGCAGCCGCAGCTGCGTGCTGGTGAGCTTGTGGTCAGCTTGGAGCGGCTCAAGAGGGTGCAGCTGCAGGTGAGGATGCTCTGCGGGGTGTACTTTGAGTTGACGTCAACAAGCTGGTTGGCACGGAAGTGGATGACATTGCCGCATGCGGTGCAGCCGTGTCTGCTGTCTCCAAATTGACGCGTGGGTCTTGCTGGGACGCAAAAAATGTGGCACTGGAACGGCTGCGGTTCAGCGGGCTTCTGTCAGATCTACAAACTACACTTCAGCTAAACTAGTACACCCAAAAGTGCTGCTGCTGATGATGATGATGATGCTTGCTGCTGCGTGCAGGTCAAGTCACTCAGGCAGCGATTGGAGTCGCCCGGCCGCGCTACAGACCTGTTTGCCCAGGGCCCGCCCAGCAGCAAAGAGCTGGCAGCAGCCAAGCACCGCCTGGAAGGCCTGCTGTCAGCAACAGATGAAGAAGATATGGGCCCAGCCCCTGCTGATCTACCACCTGCAGCTGTACAGCCAGCAGCAGTTGCTGCGCCCGCTGTAGCAGCTGGCGTCGGCGCCCCTGCAGCAAAGGCGGGCGCCACAGCCGCAGCAGCTGGCAAGGCAGTTGCTGATGCTGTGGGCGGTGCAACAGCGACAGGACAGGCAGCTGCAGCAGCTGGTGGTGATGCCAGCGAGCTCGACTGGCTCAGTGTGTCGACATGGGTGAAGGTGGAGGCTCTGCTGGATGAGGAGGACGGGCTGCAGGGAGCCGAGGGGGCAGTGGCAGCATGGCTGGCGCAGCTGCTGCCACAGAGCGTGCCTTAGTTATGCGTTGCTGTTTGTCTGCCAGCTGTGGTGCATGGGGCTGTGGCGCAGCAGTCACTCATGAGACAGCAGCGCCTACAGCAGATGCATCCGGTTTCTAGCAAGCCGTTTATGATTGCTGGTGTGGGCTGGCAGTGCCCTTGTGGGAGGATTCGTCCCACGCGGGAGTGCACTGACGCTGTGGTCCAGCTCAGGGCCATCAGATATTAGGGTTTGCGTATGATCATTGCATGAAAGATCTGTCAAGCGAGCGCTGTTGCGTTCAAGGTTTTGGCCGTACCTGGCCCTAGCTTGTGGGCCTGCGCGCACCGGTTAGGAACCACCGCAGGTGGTTTGGGAGCGGCTCCCCTTTCTGGGTTTTCACTCTTGCTAGAACAACGTGTATTTGATTGGTTCATTGATTGATGGGTGAGTAGGCTGCGAAACAATTCGTGGGTTTTCCTCGTGTCGTGCGCGCTGCAGTGCTCGAAGTGTTACGTTTTCGACGTGGACATCTAGTGATGTTCTAAGCATCAGTTACGGCAGCAATTAAAATTCAAGATATATGCGGTTTCAACGAACATACCCACGTAATTAGAAGAAGAGGTTACACAAATGTGTGCACCCTGCTACGCCGCAGCGAACACCTGAGATAAGATAACAGATAGCTGCGAACAGCTCAGCACGACCCTAGAGCACCCTAGCACAACTCTAGAGGGCGATGTGCAGCAGCTCTCTCAGGTGTCCACATTGTAATTACAATGCTTATAAGCCAGCAGCATTAGCAGCCAGAACGGGTAATTACTGGTGATGTATGCAGCTGCTAGAACCGTAAGCTTCCGTGACCAAATCAAGCATTTCAGATCAAACATCCTTAGCCAGCAGTGCAACTTTGAACAAAAGCAGCAGCACATGCACCTTGGCAGAACTGAAAAACATCAACATGCCAACGTTAACAATAACAGCTGGAACCATCAGAGGCTGTAGTGTGTTGATGCGGCAGCCCACCATGCATCTCACGCACAGCCACAGCTCTGACCAGAAGGCTGCTGCCACATCACTGAACAACATCGACAAGCTTCATCACCACCAGAATGCCGAGCACCAGATGTTTCACGTTGCGGGCAGCAGGCGGTGACATTCAGCCACACCGCCCTACCAAGTTCTACTAAGTTCAAGTTCTACCAAGTTCTACTAAGTCCTACTAAGTTCTACTAAGTTCGACCCAGCGCACATGCCACAGGTTGCCGCCAATGTACAGCAGTACCTTCGTGACTCAACCGCACCTCATGCTGCCCTACCCTGCCCGCTGGACTTGCCCATCACTGGCGCCGAGGTTTCTGCATGCTTGCAGCGTCTACGCACAGGCAAAGCTGGCAACCCTGCGGAGGAAGGCATTGTCAACGAGCTTTTGAAGTACGGAGGCAACACAGTTGCAGACATGCTGCTGCAGTACTGCAGCCTCATGTGGCAGCTTGAGCAGGTACATCAGGTGCCGGGGACAGTCGTCAGCATGCCTAAGAAGGGCGATCTGACAGACCCAGGCAACTACCGCGGCATCACCCTGCTCAGCGTGCTCTATAAGTTCTACACCAGCGTCCTTAATCAGCGCCTTATCAAATTTGCAGAGGGCGAGCAGCAGGAGCAGCAGCAGCAAACACAAGCACAGCAGCAGCAGCAGCAGCAGCAAGGCCAGCAATCAGCACAACAGCAGCAGCAGCAGCAGCAGCAGAGCGCAACTGCTGCTACAGCAGCAGCGGCGCCGCTGCTGCACGAGAGTCAGAACGGATTCCGCCCCAAGCGCAGTTGTGCTGACCATCAAAGCGTGCTCAGCGAGGTCCTTAATGGCAGGAAAGCTGAGGGAAAGGAATCATATGTGTTGTTCGTTGACACCTTCAAGGCATTCCCTACGGTCTGGCTTGATGGCTTGTTCCAGAAGCTGTGGAATAAGGGTGTGCGTGGCAAGATGTTCCGTGTCTTGTACAACTTGTATCAGGGCGCGCAGCGTGTGGTGTCTCATGAGGGTTGCACCACGGATAGGTTCACCTGCGACCTTGGCCTGCATGAGGGTGATGTTATTTCGCCCACACCGTACCTGTTGTTTATCGACGACTTGTTGCGTGACGTGCATGCAAAGCACCCTGGCGTTACCCTCATGGGCCCTCGTGACGAACCTGCAGGCCAAGTTGTGGCAGCCATGCAGGCTGATGACTTTGTTGCTGTCTGCGGGTCTCTGTCTGAAGTTCAGGCTGTGGCTGCAACTGTTTACAATTACAGTTGCCAGTGGCGCTTCAAGCTCCACAGCTTGAAGTCTGCCGTCATGCATGTGCTGCCAGCAAGACAGACCAGCCAGCTGGTCGACTCCGGCATTGTTTGGAACAATGTCCCTGTGCCTGTTGTATCGGAGTACTGCTATCTTGGCCTGTGGTTCAACAATACCTGTACATGGACCACACATTTTGAGAAGATGCTGGCTAAGGTGCAACGTGTGAAGGGTGCGCTCATGCCAATTTGGAAGAGCCGCAGCATCAGTGTGGAGGTTAAACGCATACTGTTGCTGACGTGTGTCCGTCCCATTGTTGAATATGGCAGTGAGGTTTGGTTTCCGTCCACAGCTAGGCAACTGCAGCTGATTGACAAAGTGCAGACAGACATCATCAAATGCGCAATGCGCTGTGGCAAGGAGCGCCCATGCTCTTCAGCTCTCTTGGCAGAATGGGGTGTGAAACCGTTACATATGTGGCTTCATAAGAGGGCTTTGGAGTACTACTACAGGATTCAGCGTATGCAGGGCGTTCGGCCGCCAAATCAAGTGTTTGCAGCTGAATGGAGGCGTCCTGGTGGTGCTGTGGCGGTGACACCGTGGCACAAGTATGTGCAGAGCCTGCTGTGCAAGTATGGTGTGAATGTTGTGACCGCGGAAGGCAGAGCCAGTGCGTGCAAGAGCCATGTCAACAAGCAGGTCAGGACACTACATGCTGAAAGAATTGCATGTGAAACGTTGGAACACTCCACTCTGAGTCGGTATGTGGCTCATGTGCATCCCACTCATGTTGATGCTATGGGTTTCAGGAGGCCTAGGCCGTATTTGCGTTCAGTGGCAATTCCACGTGGTATTGAATTGCTTTTGCGTGTTCGTATGGGTTGTCTGTGTGTACATGAGCGTACTAGTCAGTTTGGCGGTCGCAGAGCTAACTCCACTTCAGGATGTCCTTGTTGTGGTGCAGAAGTTGAGTCTTTGTCACACTTCATGTTTGATTGCCCTGCTACTTCTGCTCAGAGGGATAGTATGTTTGCTGAGATCAGATCCCTGCCTGGTTGCGCTGAAAAGTTGCGCAGCGTTTTGTCCATGGCTGATTCGTCAATTAAGGTGTTGCGTTTTGTATCTGATGATATTTGGGGCAGTTCTGGAAGATGTCGGATGGTGTCACCGTGTATTGCTGCTTTTCTTGTCAAGTCTTGGGATGTGCGCAATGCATGCAAACATTCTGGAGCGGTGCTCCCTTCTCTTTCCGCTCCAGAATGGGGCGCGGGGCCGATGGCGCTGATGCTATGGCTTGAATGGGTAATATGATGATGATGACACCGCCCTACCGCATCTGCTGTGACTCAAGCTTGTGCAGGATGCCTGCACCCGGCATGCAGGCAAGACATGCACGGTGCTGCATCAGGTGCATTGTTGTACTTCGGCTGCCCATGTGGCAAACAGATGGCGTCACCGATGTGGTGTTTGCACAGCAACAGCGGCATGCTGCCCAGCACAGTCGGCGCCAGAGCCGCCTCCAATCAAGCCAGTGCTTCTTACAAGCTGCAGCATAAATGTTGAGTACCAGGGGATGCCCGCTCAACTGCAGCCACACTGCCCCAAGGTGGAGCTGCACCGGCAACGCGGCTGCTATATCTCGGCACAAGCCAACAACCACCAACAAGACCCACATTCCAAAGCCCAGTGTGATGCTGGTATTGCAGAGCTGCAGCTGACAGGGTACAGCAAGCCAACTGCTTCTATTGTAACTTCCTTTACTTACCATGCATATGCTCCACCAAGTAATGAGCGGCAACTTTCCGTCAGGAGCCGAGTCAGGCTCCAAGAGGTGTGCCGTTACAAGAGAGTTCCACAAGACAGGAGCAGCTGCAGAGCCGCCACACGATCCAGAAGCACACAGCCCAGTCAAGCCTTTGTGAAAGCATACGTGTCTACCTCAACTTGCCATCGACTGCTGCCTGTTTGCTGCAGGGGCAGCCTGTACTCTGTCCTGCGACCTGCTGCATGTCCACAGCAAGCGGTCATGACCCGCTACTTGGGTGTCAGGGCGGCATGTGCCTGCCAGCAATGCACGCTGCTGTGACTGCTAATTGTTTTCACAGACACATGCATCAGCTTTGCAGCATCTGGTTCTATGACACGCCAGCTCTTGCCGCCTCCTCTCTTTCCACCTTCTCCCATGACTCCTCCGCCCCTTCAGCTGCTGCAACCCTGCTGCTGCCGCTGCAACCCCTGCGTTCCAATTTGACCCCATCAGCAGCTGACAGCGTGACGGCTGCTGGTGGTGTTGCTGCTGCTGCTGCCGCGCGCTGGCTGAGCCAACCTATGCACTGCTGCAGCAGCTGCTGGTGGCCAGGCTCCTTGGTCAGCACATGCCACATATCGTCCACCAGGCGCAGCGTCTTGTCGGTTGACTGCAGGCGCCACGATGGGGCACAGTCAGCAAAGCCAGCCAGGGCAAGGGTGCTGGTCCATATGGGCATAGGAACAGGAACAGTGACTGCTGTTTAAGCTTTAGGAGGAGGAGGGCATTGCGATGGGTTGGTAGACTGTTGAGAAGGCAAGTGCGAGGCATCGCAGGCGACCCCGCGGCAACGTTGCCGCTAGCATGGCGCAGATGCTGAACATGCCACCAGATGAAGGAGGCTGCAGCAGCGCCGCGGCTGCGCTCACCTTGGCCGCAGCGACGAGCATCTTGCTGCCATCCGGGTCCGTCATGCTGTCCTTGACGCTGTGCACCACCAACAGCGGGCATGCCAGCTGGTGCATGTCGCGCAGCACTATGTCACACATGCGGTTGCACTCCACACCCATGCGAACCTGCAGCAAGCCGCAGCACCGAAGCAGCGCGGCTGATGCCTGAACGGTGGCGGTTGTCCAACCAGTGACCAGCAGCTGTCAACATGTCAGAGTAGACAGCCTCATCAGCGAGTCCATGTTGACAGGTCCGACAGCCAGGCACGACAAATAACAAGCAAAACATCCTGCAGAACAAAACATCCTGGATTCAAGCATTCCAACAGCTCCTGGGCTCGTCTGGGATGCAAACATTGGACATTCAATGCAATGCTGGACCCGGCACGGCCCGATCAAGCTCCCCCGTCGCTCAAAGCCGCACTGTACAGGACTGCCTGCATGCAACCCATCCCACATGCTGCCTGGTGTGCTTGTGTTGCGGAGTGACAAAGAGCAAAGGTCACACGGCACTGCGTGCAATCCCAAACACCGTGCCAGCGACGCACCCGTGAGTTGTAGTGGTAGGTCACTGGGTCTGTGTCCCAGTCCAGCTGCAGGTCTGGGAAGCTGCAGGCGGGCACCATCAGGGACGGCAGCAGGCAGGCACACACACAGATCATCGGTTGTTAGTCTCTCATCATCCCGCGCATGCGGGCCTCGACTGCAAGGGTGCCGCCACGCATGCACGGGCGTCACCGCCTCATAAAAATTCATGTGATGCCGTTGACTGGAGGCGCTCCAGTCTGCTGGGAACCGATCGCGAGCCCAACAGCAACAAGCTGGTCAGCCCCGCCGCGCGTGTGGAGGCATCACGCCACACAGCTGTGGCTGCTGCGCAGCTGCTGCTGCTGCCACCGGCCGCTGCCGCTGCTGCCCTCGCCTGCTCACAGGTTGTTCTTGTTGGTGTGGACGATAGGCCAGGTTGGGATGATCCAGTTGAGCAGCGCCGCCACCTTGCTGCAGCGCGGACAGTGCACAGACAGACCAACCACAGCACCCGGTGAGCCACTCCAGCAAGGCGCGGCAACGCAGGCAAACACATATGAGCTTGCTGTGTGCACCGCAGGACAACCATCCGCAGCATCCCAGCTATGCAGTGCGCTGCACCATGTGCGACGCACCAGGTGAGCGCAGCCGCCGCTGCTCACGCACGACACCGCGCAGTGCAGCGCTGGATGCGTGCACAAGTCAGGAGAGGGCCAGACCTGCCGTCAACACTCACAGCAGCAAGGGGTTCAGCCCCTTGCGCCTCAGCTTCTCCAGGGAGATCATCGGCGCTAGCAGGACGAGCCCAGCATAACAGTGGGGCTGCACGGCAGCAGCAGCAGCAGCAGCAGCGGGCAGAGCAACAGCAGCACTTGAGGACAGCAGGAGGCCCCAGGGGTCTGTGAAACTGCTCCGCAGGTGCTGCTGCCAGTGCCCTGCATTTGACTTTGAATACGGAATAGCAAGTGTTGAGACGCAGTCGCCACCCTAGGCGGCTACTGTGAGACGCCACGTGGTGTGCAGCCACACAGCTGTGTTGAAACAGCCCCCAGCAAACAGGAACAAACCACCCGGCAGCTGGAACGGCAAACAGCACATGACGACTGGTTGCGACTGTGGCACACGCTCCTACCTCTTGTAGAGCTGCATGCACCGCCAAGTTGCCGCCCAGGCTGCTGCCTAGCAGGTACCTGGGCAGGCCAGCAAAGGCCTGCAGCTCACTGCTGCTGCTGCTGCCCTGCAAGCTGTGTGTGAGGTCCAGCAGGTCGGCCACCCACAGCTGGTGGTCCTCCTGTCGCAGCAGCAACAACCGCGGCCGCAGCAGCAGCAGCATCACGTGTCACGGCATGCAGCAGCAAGGGGTGCATGCAACGCCGGCAGCATTGCAGAGCGCAACTCTGCAGCAGAAGCTGGCGCGTCGAGAGCAAGGGCAGTTCTGTGGCACCGCATGCAGAGCAAGTGTAGCAGGTGGAGCGCCCCCTCGAGCTCTGTGTGTGTGTGTTTGTGTATGCGGCAGACACCAGCCAGCATGCTGCAGCTGTGAAGCACCAGCTGCAGGGTATTGCTCTCAGAGCAGAGCGCAAGCGTCTGCAGCAGGCTCGCTCCACGGCGAGCCACTGCACCGCCTGTGTGCGTGCACGACTCTCCACGCATCGCCCGCCAGCACGCACCACATACCCCAGCAGGCCGCTGCTGCGCCCGCATCCCCTGTTGTCTATGCCTGCTACGCTGAATCCTGCCTGGTTGAGTGCCTGCACCCAGCTGCCCTCATACGTCTTCCATTTGCCCCGCACCCCTGCCAGCAGCAGCCAGCAGGCAGCCAGCAGCCAGCAAGCAGCAGCAGCAGCAGCAGCAGGCAGCAGGCAGGTGCAGCAGGACCCAACCAACCGCCTTGGGCTTGCGTTGCGCACATATGCCTGGCAGCTACATGCAGCATGTGAAACTTGAATGAGGCAGGGAACATGAGGAGCTTGTGGAGAATGCTACGAGCAAACTGTTATCTGGCCTGGCGCATGCAGCTGCATGCAGTTTCCCATGCTGGTGTCAGAGCAGAGCGGGCTGTCATAAACCGCCTAAGTTAACTGTCGCTGCAAGGCATTTGGCTGCTGCTGCTGCTGCTGCTGTTGCTACTACTATGGCAGCAGCAACTGTCGCAGCTCCGGCAGCTCCTGGGTAGCCTGCCGCCGTCCCGCTGCTGCCGCTGTCCCGTGTTCCGCTGCTGGTGTTGCTGCTGCTGCTGGTGCGCGTGGTGCTGCGCCGCCGCATCCGCTGCTGCTGCTGCTGCTGCTGCTGCTGCTGCTGCTGCTGGCTCTGCTGGTGGCTCCGCACCTGGCGCTGCAGGAACTCAAATACAATGTATGAGCCGTGGCCGTGGACCAGTATGACGACAGCCTTAGGGTTCTGTGCGGGCCTGAACAGTGCGGCACACATTGCAGAGACGCGACACGTTGGTCCCCACAGCGCCAGTCGCCACAGCTGCAGCTGTGCAGGTACAGTTGCTGCAGTCAGCATCGGCCAGCAGGCATGGCCTGGTGGCTTGCATGGCGTGCCTGCCTGCCTGCATCACCTTCACAGCGACTGCCCTGACTGCGCCGCCGCCTACAGTGCCGGCGCTGCTGCGGCTGCGCAGTGCTGTCGCATCATGGTTGACGCCTGCTGCTGATGTGCCTGCCTGCAGCATACTCGGCACTGACATGCTGCTGCTGCGCAGGTGCAAGGATGCGGCCCGCCCTGAGGCGCTCTGCTGCTGGGAAACCACGACGCGACCGTGGTCTGTTGGTCAGCGAGCTGTTTTGTGCGCACCAGAAGTAGCCACAGGAGCGCCGGCCAGGCCTGCCAAAAAACTTGATGAAACCTGCACAGCAGGACGCTGAGTTGTGCTGCATGCAGGCACGGAAGATGATGTACTGATCAGCAGGACACGCAGCTGCTGAGAGCATGACCTGCCGACAAGGCATGAATGTAATGGAATGGAGGTGGTGCTGTAGATGACCGCATGTCAGCCGTTGTCTGTGCTTCTAGTTGCACCCAGCTGTACATGTTGCAACCGCCTGCCTGGACCGCAACACGAAAGCTCGTACCCGACGGACCGAGATACTCTGCAGGCTCCTGTTTGTCTAAGTGCTGATTCCTGAAGGTCTCATCTGTATTATCTGCAGTCCATTTCTGCTGCAGAACTCCGTGCATGGGTGCTGCTGCTGCCCTTCAGGCCTTAATCAGAGGTCCGGTACAATATAAAGTCTCTGTTTCTAATAGAGAACGCAATTGATATGCGTCTTGAATTCCTTGGTGCAGGTCGCTTGCAATATCTGCCGGGTGAGGTGACCCGCGTCACCAAGTGCAGCAAGACCCCGTTGTCTTTGTTCCGCCGTAGCTTTGTAACATCGTCTGGTCGCAAGGAGCAGATGTATGTTACAGTTCCTAGGGCTTCAGTGACATGTCAGAACTGTGGACTGCTTAGCGCAGAGCATACTGCTATGGTAGCGCCCAATCACTCAAAACGTGAGCTCTTGCGTCCGTTTCGAGCTGCCCAGGTGCTAACCGGGTATGTCAGCACGTTGATTCCTTTTTGGCAGGCGTCGTGTCACCCTTGACGATCCCGCGTCTGGTAGAATAGTCAGAGTCAGATTATACTTTACACCTAGTCAACTGCCCAACCTGGGCATCTTCTGGGTGCCTGAGCCTAATTGGCCGCTTCACAGATACAGTCTGTACCACCACCAGCAGCAGCAGCAGCAGCAGCAGCAGCAACACAAGTAGCAAGCATGGCCAGCTCCGCCACCAACCAGGTGTTCGACACCATGTTTGGCACCAAGTACCATACGCCTGGCGCTGAGCTGCAGTTGCCTCGCAAGGTGCCCATGCGGGTAGAGCCCAAGTCATACTTTGGTAGGTGGATGCAGCCTGCTGCTGCTGCTGCTGCTGCTGCTGCTGCTGCTGCTCTCCTTTTGAGTGCAGAGGAGTTCAGAGAATCTAGCATGTCCTCAACGCATGTTGGGACTCCTTGGTGCAGCAACACATCATGCTGCTAGCATGTTGTACGTGGCTGGCAGTGCATTGGTGCCTCTCACTGCGGACATGGCACAGCCTCAACATGCACACCCACCCTCAACTGCTCTTGCTTGCTTGCACAGCTGCTGTGCCTGCATTGAAACTACCCTCTTGTGCTGCGGATCGTGTGTTGGTGCGCGTCGGTGCGCTTGTACATCCACAATGCAGCGAAGCCAGTGTACCCACACACCTTGGACGGTGCAGCTGTGGTCTATCCCTGCTGCCTCACTGCACCACCCTGCACCCTACTTCTAACGCAACACCCCTCCCTCACTCAGCCTTCTCACACCATCTTGCAAACACCCTCCGAACCTCCGCCCCCGCAGCCAACGAGCGGACCTTCCTGTCATGGTGCAGCATGGCCACCACAATGGGCGGCGTGTCGAGCGCAATGGTGGGGCTCAGCATGTCGGCGGCAAGCACCAGCGAGGGGCGGCTCATCAGCCGCAAGACAGTTGACCTGGTGTCGGCTGTGTACGTGCCTGTCGCCATCCTGATGATCTGCTACGCGCTGTTCACGTACGAGTGGCGCAGCAAGTTCATGCACCGGAAACAGGTGGGTGTCAGGGCCCATCATGTGCCGAGGCAGACGGGTCAGGGTGCATGCGCAGGAAGCAGGTGGGCTAAGGTGCGGCATGGGGCGTATTGCTGCTTGGTTGTAATCCTAAAAACAGAGTTCAGTTGTGGTTATGCTGCCGCTCAGGGTACAGTCGACATCAGCAGCACTGCAGGCACACCCTGCTGCGCAGCCCGGTCCCAAGCTGTAGCTACATCCCAATAGTAGCAGCCAGCTCTGCCGCACATCAATTGCGCTGTTCACTGCCGCCTATGCTTCCATTGCTGCGCTGCGGCTGCCTTGCTCAGGTCGGCTTCTTTGACGACAAGGTGGGCCCCATCACGCTGGCAGCAATCGTTATGGTCACCCTGGTGGCCATCACGGTCATGGCCTTCATTGACGTCTTCTCATAGATGCAGCTGCTGACCAACAGCCGAGCTGATCAGGCAAGCAGCGTTGATGGCAAGCAGCCGTGCGCGCAGGCTGGCAGCCAGCCAGGCAGATGCTTGGCCGGCAACCCAGCATCAGAATCCCAGGGCCACTGGCAACAATCGACATCCCAGCAGGCCGAGTTCAGTGTGGGTGCATATGCTGTCGAATGCTGAAGGTGCCACCCAAGCTGTAGTTGCTGGAGCTGCACTGAGTTGAAAGGTTCTACTGCGGCATGTATCGGCATCAGCGTGCAGGCAGGCAGGGAGCGATGGCGAATGGCTGGTGGTGCGTCTTGTTTGCATTCACACATAGCAGAAGCAGCGCTCATGCATTGCCCTTGCAAGGTTTGCTTGCGGCGTGCGCTGGTGCTGGTCCAGGGATGGAGTGCCACTGCTCTTTGTAGGTGCGTGCTTCCGTGCTGTGCACTTGCTTGCATGGAAGTTGTGCATGCAGCAGGCCAAGGAAGTTGCTGGGCACTGCACAGCTGCTGCTGGCCTGAGGCAGCTTCAGGCTGCTGTCAACGGCAGACTTGCTGGGCTGTTGCCGGTGATGCACAGGGGCACTGGGATCACCTCAGCCTTGGCAGACTTGGCACGGCCACCCTGCAAGACAGCAGCAGGAAACATAACACGCTGGCAGGTGTGCAGGGGATGCCATTATCTTGTTGAGCATCACATGCCGCCTTTGGCATGCTGTCGCACCTGTTGGGGTGCTAATTAGAGGTCTCTGCACAGGACACATTACTAAGTCTCTGTGAGTGGGCCATGTCATCATGCTTGTAGCAAAGTGCTGATTACTGCGACACCACCAATCCACGTGAGCAAAACTAGTTCAAGCAGCATCATCGTTACCCAACAGGGAAACAAAGCAGGGATAGCATGAGGCCCGACCCCATCAGCAGGACTGCGCATGCAAGCAATGCGGGCTTACCCCACTGTGTAGTGCTGTAGCTGGATGCACGCTCGTGCCGCCATACTGATAAGCAGCAAGCGCCAATGCAGCTGCTGCAACAACCCGTCAACAGCCCGTCGTGGAAGCTTTGTCCAGGAAGCAAAAGACCAGAGGTTTGTCTAGTCTGCAACACATTAGTTACTGTATGATGCAGTTGCTGCTGCTGTGCATGGTGTCATCGGTCTAGTCCGCTGCTCTTCACATGGTATCATCGGTCCCTCTGCTTGCAACAGCTTCCTCTTGCTGCACACGTGCTCGCCGCTGCTTATGGTACCGGTGTGCAAACGCAACAGCAGCAAATTGAGCCTGTATTAGGCTCCTCACCTGAGCTGCTTATTGCTATTTCTTTCGTCACAAAGTGAAAATCAACAACCCAATGATGATGGGATTATATCCCAACAATCCAACAATCCCAACAAATCCAACAATGATGAAAGGGGCTGCTGACGGCATCCAAGTTGGCCAGCCTCAGGCAGCCCAGCCACGCCGCTGGCAGTGCACCTTCGCCAGACCGGCCATGTAGTCCCCAGAGAGCTGGGCGTACCGCGTCTGCACCGATTTCACCATCGCCGCTTCTGCCTCTGCTGCATTGCCATGTGCCTCATGCCACAGGCCAACGTACAGCAGTGCGTAGAAGCTGTCATGGCCTCCACTGTCGGTCGCTGCTTGCAGGATGGCCTCTGGGCTGCTGCCTGACTGGAAGCACTCGTACGCAGCTCGCATGACGGGCCGAGGGTCACGGCCCACCTGGGGCAGTCGCAACAGCAGCAAGGCAGCAGACCAGCGAGGCAGGCACAGCACGGTAAGCCTGAGGGAGATGGTGCACCTCTGCAGTTTCCATGCTGAGGTGTGCTTGCACAACGGCCTGCGCCAGCAATGCAGGCTGGAGCGCACACTGGTGGCCAGCCACTCAATGGACAGCCCGCCACATATCAAATTATACATCACATATCCTTTGCTGCATCTTGCATGCCTTGCTGCCTGTAACAAACCTTCACCTACCAACTGAACACATGGTACCTGCTTCCGGCATGCTCATGATCAGCAAGCTTGCACCGCATCAGCATCGCATTTGCAACGGCAGCATGCTGCACCCAGCCGGCCGTCCCACCTTGAGCATCTTCTGCCGTGCTGCCTCGGGGCCCTCCAGTTGCGCCTCGCACAAGAACGCCCAGATGGACTCCTCAGTGTCGTTGGGGTTCACTGCCACATCATCCCTGCAGCGCACAGCAAGCCGCAGCAGCAACAGCAGCATTAGCGTTGAGGGCTTAGAACATGTAAACCACAGCTGTGCGGACGACGACTGAACTGCCTGTTGAGGGACGCGGCGGTGACATGCAAGGCGCTTACTGCCTAAATCCCACCACTGACCCACAGGCAAGTATGCCTGCCTCCGATTGTTCGACCAATGGCAGCAACCTTGTTGAGCGAGCAGCGTGTCAGGCTGCTGTACGTCTGCAGCATAGCCCTTGCGCAAGCACAGCAAGACAGCAGTATGGTCATTGCAGCGCACACAACACGTTCACTAATCAAACCTCTGCTCCAACCTGTGTCAATCAATGGAATGGGGGGGGGCTGGCGGACTGCTGTGGAAGTTGCACCTTGCAGTTCAGGAGCACACCCTGGGCAGTTGGCCTGTGCTGCAGCACATCTGCAGACTGCAACAGCCGGCAGCCAGCTGGGCAACCAATGACCTGCTGGCAGCAACAGCATGGTGATCCAGCTGCCGTGTGGTCACCTGAACTGCTTTGCACCAGCCGTGTACTGCTGCATGTAGTACAGGGATAGCCCGCGCTGCCACAGGTAAGGGTTGAGCTGCGGATTTGCTGCTAGGGCCCTGTCAAAGTCCTGCAGTGAACCCTCCACATCATTCTGCACAGCAAGACAGTGAAACAAGATAAAGTAGCAGCGTTGAATGTAGCCCTGCCCAGTTGCTGTACTTGTTGTTTACGGCCGAATAACAGGCTGCATCAAGCAGGCTGAGGATGGAAAACAAGCTACCACTAGCTAAGAGCCAGGGTTTTGCGCAAGCTAAGCGTGATGTCTGGCTGCCTTTCCTGCTGCGCAAATGCCAATGGCTCACGACACCCGACCTGCTTTGCGGCAGTGATGCCGCCAATATCCATTGGTTCCCAGCATATGCAACTGCTCAGCTGCAGCTGTCGCTTTGAGTTGTGCCGTCTCTCAACTGGCTTCAAAGACATCAGATTGTGTGTAATTGCTGCACCCTGCGGTAACTCAACCAATCAATGATCAGCTTACCTGCCTAAACCTGTCCATGCCAGTGCGTACAAGTTGCTGGGGGTTGTCCCCACCCAACAGGCCAGAGGCCGCTGCTGCCCCAGCTGCTACAAGCCCGCCTGCTACAAGCCATGCTGCTGCACCGCCGCCAGCCATAAGCACACTGCTGCGCCTGCACTTGGAGGACCAGTGTCAGGCTTAGATCGAGGCAGACGGGCTACAGGTGACAGTAGCTGAACCTAGATTGGTTGAAATAGGGTGTCCAACCTGTTGCTGCGGTGTGCTGTGCCAGGCATTTGTCTGAGTTGTATGCTCCCAGGCATGCAAAGACTACAACTGCTGTGGTTGTCAATGCAAGGACAGGATACTGCTGATCACTTGAGCATGCACTATTATGTGCTGGCCTGGCATGCACACCGAGAGTACAGGAACGCATACTGTCACGTAAGATGCGCTATGACAGCAGATTGATGTAGCAAATGCTTGGACTGAAAGTGTTGCAAGGGTTGGAAGCGTGTCTAGTTGCCTACACACCTGACAGATGCAGGAGGCAGCAGGTGGCGAGTGCTGAAGCTTCTACTATGCCGCAGCCTGGGCCAAGCAGAGTGTGGCACCGAATTGCTGCTAAAGCATCTGTTCCTATTTGTACAAATTTGCATCTTGCTAACTTGCTGCATGCAATGAGGCTGTGTTGTAGATGCTTGAGCAGCAGCAGAGGGAATTTGCACAGGCACTACAGGCCTGTACGTAACCCTGTGACCTCAAAGATAAAAGACGGTCAGCAGCTTTGTGTTTCAACTAGAGTGATCAATAAACGACCGGGCTCGCTGGTCGCTCACTTTCTGCAAGCCAGTTGTTGCCTAACGAGGGTCTTGCAGCGTACCCTGCACATTCTCAAGAATGTTATTGCGATGGCAATGTCACTTCAATGTAAATTGAAATTTGTACTTTAGCTGCTCGATCTAGCTTCTGCCCTTGTCGTCCATAGACAGTACCAATACCGTTGCTGGGCTGCTGCTCGCTTCTCTCCAGATTCAACAGCATCAACGCTGGCGCTTTCGACTACACAAGTGCTAAGAACACCACCATGTTACTCAACGCAGCACGACAGCTGGCCTGTGCAGCAGTAGCAGGTGACTGCAGCAGCCTGGAACTTCAGCCAGTACAGTTGGTGATGTAGTAGGTCACCCCAACACACATCGCAGCATATAGTGCACTTACAGTGATTTATTGTCGTGTACACGCAGGTCAACAGAACCTGCTGCCTGTAATAGCTCAGTTTGCGCGTGGAATGGCATCTGCGCATCCTGAAATACAAGTGTATGCTGGCCCCCAGCCACCTAAGAAAGCCGTCACGCTGCGCACGCTGCGTGCCAAGTATGAAAAGAAACAGCCTATCTGCATGGCCACAGCATATGACTACCCCTCGGCTGTGCATGTGAGTCGGGCGCTGAGCACGTGTGAACCTTCAGCCTCTGCGTCGAGCATCACTGCAGCCAGCATTACCATGTGGCAGTGCACGAGACTGGAGGCAGGAGCGTCAGCTGCCAACGCAGCAGAGCACACTGCGGAATTCTAGCAGTCACGACACGGCAGCAGTAGCACATTCAGCCGCATCCAGCCAACCAGGGGCAGCAGCCGCCGCACCAGGTATTGTAGGAACACCCTGCCGCTGTCTTGCTGTTGCCTGCTGGTGTGTGCATCATTCACTTGCAATGCTGAAGCACTGTTGGTTGAACACCTGCATTCTTGGCAACATGGCCTATCTCCGTGTGCAGGTGGATCAGGCAGACATCGACATCATACTGGTTGGGGACTCGGTCAGCATGGTGGTGCACGGCCACGACACCACACTGCCCATCACGCTCGACGACATGCTCCTGCACTGCAAGGCAGTCGCACGCGGCGCGGCGCGCACGTTCCTGGTCGGGGACCTGCCGTTCGGCAGCTACGAGCTGTCGACGACAGATGCGGTACGGTCGGCAGTACGCATGCTCAAGGAGGGGGGCATGGATGCGGTCAAGCTCGAAGGTGGGTGCTGCTGCGCGATGCCACAGCAGCCTGTCGCCAACCACAGAGCAACGCAGTTCAGCAGTGCGACGTTGCACGGTGTGTGTGATGCATGTTAGCATCAAGTGGATGTGAGCAGCAGTGGCATGGCCTGGCTGGCTGATGGGGAGCGTGCAAGCAGTAGCTGATCAGCAGCAGAAGCAGCAGCAGCCTTCAAGGCTGGCACCTGCAGTGGTTCAGCAACAGCAGTGGCGCACAGGATGCAAGTTGCAGGCACGACCAACCACGCATATCCCAACTGCTGCTGAACATCTTGGTGATAGTGCACCATCTCGTCTGCATGGAAACTGCTGAGTCATCTCTGCTGCTGCTGCTGCTGCTGCTGCTGTGTGTTGTGCAGGCGGCAGCCCCGCGCGTGTTGAGGCGGCGCGTGCCATCGTGGAGGCGGGCGTGGCGGTGATGGGCCATGTCGGCCTCACCCCACAGAGCGTGTCTGTGCTGGGTGAGCCATACCCAGCATGCAGCTGCTGACTCAGCAGCCGCTGGCAGTCATGCAGCTGTGCCGTTACGCATGCAGCGACTGCTGGGCAAATCAGCGCTGGCCTGTTGCCTTTGCTAGTAAGCCATGTACTGCCATGCATTTGAACTGGGGGACAAGATGTGTCGCATTGCAGTTTTCAAGGCGTTCGTGCCGCATGCCAAAAGCACTACTGGACAGCGCTGCACTTGTAAGGGCACTCCACCACTCAGTGGAGTGGAGACTGCTCCCCATCCATCCCAATCATGCCCGGCAACTCTACATGTCTTGGTTGCCCTGCTCCTGCTCCTGCTCCTGCTCCTGCTCCTGCTGCTGCTGCTGCTGCTGCTGCCGTCAGGCGGCTTCCGGCCGCAGGCGCAAGTGGCCAGTGAGGCAGTGCGTGTGCTCAACCAGGCTAAGGCGCTACAAGCCAGCGGCTGCTTTGCCATCGTGCTAGAGTGCATTCCAGCGCCCATTGCAGCAGCAGTGACCAAAGCACTGCGGATACCCACCATCGGCATTGGGGCAGGGCCACAGTGCAGCGGGCAGGTGCGTGCGGATGTGCAGAGGAGAATGCTTCGAATGCTGTCTTTCATGCTGACCAGTGGCTTACATGCACCCGCAATCAACTGGTGCTGTGTATGCACACCCACATGTGCTTGTGCGTATGCAACAACACCTGCTAGGCACCCAGCCATGCAGTGACGTGTCGTCGAGTCGACTTGCGCCTGCGGGGTTGCGTGACGGTGCAGGTGCTGGTGTACCATGACTTGTTGGGCATGATGAGCCACCCTCACCACGCCAAAGTGACCCCCAAGTTCTGCAAGCGCTACGCAGAAGTCGGCCACATCATCCAGCAGGCGCTGGTGCAGTACAGGCAGGAAGTGGCAGACGGGCTCTTCCCAGGTCAGCAGTACAGCCCCTACAGCATACAGCAGCAGGAGGTGGACGTGCTGGTCAGTGAGCTGAAGGCCAGCGGCATGGTGGACTGTGCGGCAGCAGTGAGTGAGGCAGCAGCAGCAGCAGCAGAGGCAGCAAAGCAGCAGCAGCAGTGACGGCGCTGATGCGCGCGCCCAGAGCTGATGATACACTGCGCTTTGATGGCGTTGCTGGCGGAACCAAAGCAGTGCGCGTGATCGTGCAAACCAAAGCGGAAGGTCACCGTGGCAAGCAGCCAAATGAAACATCCCTTGGATGGGCAGGGTAGCTAGACCCATGCAGCCATGAGCTCTAGCCTGCCTGTTGTTGAGGTTGAAGTGGTGCAGCACGACTGGTGTCTGTGACCGCATCACATCACCTTTGGCAGCTGCTGGTTTGTTGGTGCATGTTGGTGCATGACCATGAGTCCTGTGGGACATGCTGGAATTAGAGTGAGTCACAAATCACCGCCACCACAAGCGGCAGTAACAGCAGCAGCTACTACCCAGGCACCGCACAGGGCTAAAGGATAGCCCTACAGATTGTGCCCTGGTATGTGTGAGCAAACTTTGAAAAGTGTGTTGTATAAACCTATTTTCTTATTGCTGCATTGTCTTGCGCAGCTTGCACTGCTTGTATAAATGCTTGGGCATGCGGCTGCCTGGCGAGTTTAGAGGTGCTCACATGACTGCGGGCCAGCTGTTTGGGCAGCCAGGCCTGATGCTTCCTTGCAAGCGCTTCTGCAGGCTGGCTTGCATGAGAACCAGCAGCGTGCTTGTACGCATGACCGTGACACATACCGCACCACATGTGCATTGTGTCAAGTATGCAGCCAGTGAATTTGTGCAGTCGCTCTGCAAGTGTGTTCTCAGCAGCAGCAGCAGCAGCAACAGCAGCTACCAGCACTTGTGAAGTGACAGGGAGGTGTTGCTTCTGCTGCAGCACCTCACAGCACTCTTTGCATGTGGCAATTCAAGCTCCTGGTGACTGCTGCAGCAGCCTGCATGGAGCAGCTGGCATTGCCTGCTCCGCAAAACACCAAAGCTGCTGGCGTGGCATGCTTGATAATCTCTGGGTGTAGCAGCCCATCAGCAACACAGACTGTGGTATTGTGTATGTCAGAACGGCCCGACATGCCGTTGCCCTTGTACAACTGCTCTGTTAACTTGTTTGATCGGCATGTTTGCGTGTGTGTATGCTGTGAGCGCAGGTGTAGTCGGCATTTTGTTGTGTCCTTACTGTCCAACTTGACGGCACTAGGCAGCCACCACACTGCCTAAGACGGTCTCAACTTGACTCAGAGCCATGCGGCGGCCTATGGGCACTAGACTTGCCACCGCGTGGCGCAGCACCGTGTCCTGTCCAATCCTGTGTGGTACGACAGCCCTGTCCAGTCCTGTGTGGTACGACAGCATGAGCTGCCGGTACATGCAATTGCACATGCATTCATTGGCAGTACATGGATTGGTATGTGACAGTATGGGTGGGGGACGCTGCATTTGCTGTGTAATCAGCTTGCCATCATGCACGTGGCAGCGTTGCCAGCTCCGCAGGGTTGATGCTCAGCGAGCTTGTGTTGTATGCTTGGTATGCCTGGAGACTTTTAATAGTGGCTTGTGGTTTCGCACTGCCTAGGCTGTGAAGGGTTTGCATTGTGTACCGGGAAAGTGTTGCTAAGCCAGACTTGCGGGCAGCAGCTGCTGCAGGAGTCAACACAGTTGAAGCCCAGGATGAGGAGCTGTACATCTAGATTGCTTGGGCACTGAAGCTGCTGGTTTGTGTAAGCACAATTGCCAGCTCATTTAAATCTGGGTGCTGATGCTGGCTTGAAACGTGGACACCTGCACACAGAGCCTGCACATCGTTCTCTAGGGTTGTGTCAGGACCGCGAGGAGTAGCTTGCGGCTGAGCAACAACGCCAAACATTTGCAATTTGCCATCAACAAATGACTTCTATCAAGGCGCGGGATGTCGCTTGCTTCTGTCGTCTTTGCGCTTGCCTGGACGAGACCCACCCTCTTTATGGCGAGCACAGCCGCGTTTGCGTGTCCTGAAAACCAGGCAGAATAAACGCTCAAGATGATGACCCTGCCAACAGTGAAGGTGCGCTGTAATGCACCCAGATCCGTACAGCAGGAGCAGCAGCAGCAGCAGCGTGGTCTTGTCCGACCACATGAACAAGCACAGCAGTTGAGGCCGCGTGTAGTCAAGCACCCACAAGATGCAGATATCTTTAGCTCTTGTGGGAGATGTGCAGTCACACTCCAGGTTATGTTATGTCTGGCACTGCCCTCCCACCCGTCCTGCAAGCCTCTTGTGGCCGGCACTGCTGCAGGCTGCAGCCCAGCCACAGCACAGTACTGGTTCCTGCTGCCTGCCTGGCCACCTTGTATGTTGTCCCGTGCTGACCGCCTGCAGGAGCTGGTGCTGCTGGGCGGGGGCCACAGCCATGTTGAGGTGCTGCGCAAATGGGGCATGCAGCCAGTGGCGGGCGTCAGGGTCACTCTGGTGACGCGAGACATGCACACACCATACTCGTGAGTGCTGCAGCAGCAGCTCAGCTTGGAGCCGCACTCGGGGCAGAAGCAGCTCAGGCGGCATGGGACGACAGACGGAAGCTGCATCCGCGCTTTGCACCAAGCAGTGTCGCTACACATCTGGCTGGCCTGTAGCGCCGGCGGCAGCGCTCCTGCTAAGCGCAGCCAGCAGCACATTGGCGGTCGCTGTGCAACGGCAGTGTCAAAGAGTGAGGCAGACAGGGACGTCCCAGCGGTTGCTGTACTGCTCATGACCTCGACTCGTAGAAACGTCCCAGCAGCTGCGGCTGCTCAGGGCAGCAGCATAGGCCTTTCGTATGCGCTTCGCACAACTCGCGCGGTGCGGCTGCTGGGGAGTGCCCGGTGTGCTGCAAGCAGGCACGCCACAGCCGCATTGCACCGTCAACCGGCGGTAGTGCAACACAGCATGCAGCTGGGAGCGCAGCAGCTCCGACCCTGCACGGTTTGCCTGCTGCCGTATGCCGGCGGCAGGGTACACGTCGGGCCCGTGCACCTGGCAGAGTGATGAAGCACAGCGCACCGTGTTGCAACACAAGACACAATGCAGACAATCGACAGAGCGAGTCTGCCCATGCATGTGCTGTGTCTCTCACCGCCTGCAGGGGCATGCTGCCCGGCTACGTGTCGGGCCACTACACCTACGACGAGTGCCACATCGACCTGGCTCGCCTGGCGGCCTTTGCAAAGGCGCGCCTGATACACGCAGAGTCAAACGGCATTGACACAAAGGTGGGCTGAACCCTCATCAGCTTTGGCGGGGTCAGCGTGCAGGGTCGGGGTGCAGGCAGGCAAGCGTGACCCAGCGCTATGTGTGGTGGCCCAGGTGGCTTAACCACAGAGCAGCAGTTACTTGGGCTCTAAGTTTGCCCGCAGATATTGGAGCCTCTGTGCAGCTTAGTCTGCTGTTCCTTGCGCATGCGCTCATCCCACGCACACACCAGCACACCAGGTGCAAGCACCCATCACCATGGCAGCACCGGGGGCGGCAAGAAAGGGGGGGGGCTGCAGCAATTCATGCACATATATCGGGTGGCTTTCCCCAGCCACGAAACTGCACCAGCCACACCATTGGTGTTGCCGGGGATGGCGCTGCCTGTCCTGTTCCTTTGAACTGCTGCCGCTGCTGTTGCTGCTGCAGTAGGCCAGGCGGGTGCTGTTCCCCAGCCGCCCGCCTGTGCGTTATGACGTGCTGTCAATCGACACTGGCATCACGCCTGCTGCTGCGACAGTGCCTGGAGCCGCCCAGCACACCACAGCCGTCAAGCCCATAGACAAGTGAGCCGAGGTCGAGGGCAGCGCTGGCACCGGCTGAGCAGCTGTGGCACAGCCGCATGTTTTGCGTGCATTCTTCAACATCTGCTTGCAACACGCACGTCCGCATCCACTAGTATAGCGACATGTGCATTCAGCAAAAAAAAGCTGAGCAGTGAGCAGGCATGCACGCACTGCGCCATGCAGGCAGCTCATTTGTAGCTGTGATGCCTGCGCTGCCGCCTGGTTGCGCGCTCCTCAAGGCAGCTGGCTGCTTTGCTGCAGGTTTGTGGCGCGGTTTGATGCCCTGCTGGCTCGTGTTCGGGCTTCGCATGTTCCCCTGACCCTGGCCGTGGTGGGCGGCGGGGCTGGCGGCGTTGAGCTGGCGCTGGCGCTGGCCCACAGGCTTAAACAGGAGCGAGCAGCAGCTGGCGCTGCCACGCCAGGCGAAGATGTGGTCAAGTGAGAATGTGGCGACCGCGCTTCACCTGTACCACGATGTGAGATGTGTCAGGCAGGCAGAGGATGTTGGTAGCTCTCAAGCTGCGAGCAGGCTTGTCTGGGAGTGACGGCTGCAGGCACTGCTGGTGCGGCACGTGTCTCATGCGCTGGGTGCGGCTTTCGCCACCCGCTCTGCCCTTGTGGCCTGCAAGGGACCCCCTGCACTGGAGGGGTAATCATGTGTGCCTTGGCTTCAACCTTGTTGCTGCTGTGGTGTTGCGGTCCGCGGGCTCTTTTGCCATGGCAGGCTGCTGCCGCCCAGGCGCCGCAGCAGCTGCTGTCTCTGTCGTGATCATAATCCTGCTGCTGCTGCTGCTGCTGCTGCTGCTGTTTGCCACCACACCAGGCTGTTCTGCGGTGGCCGGCTGCTGCCGCAGCACCCCGCAGCAGCGTCCGCGGCCCTGCGCAGCCTGTGCGGCACCTCGGGCGTGCAGCTGCATGAGGGCACCGCCGTGCGGCGCGTTGAGGCTGGGCTGGTTGTGGCCGGGGATGGCGCCAAGCACGCCTTTGACGAGGCGCTGTGGTGCACGCAGGCAGCTGCCTCCGGCTGGCTCAAGGCCACCGGGCTGCCCACAGGTGGGCGGTGACGCTGCACTGCATGGTTAAGGGTGCTGAGCGTGAGACATTTTGTGGGCAACCAAAGGCGCATTTTTGCTGTGCGCTCGCTGATCAGGGAGGTGCCGTGGTGTGTACAGGCAGCTGCTGCTGGCTGGCTGGCTGGCTGGCTTACAGCCGCGCAGCAGGCTGCTCGTGAGTGGCACAACAGCGGTTTGCTGGTGCACTGCTGCAGCGGGGAAAGGCTGTCTGGTATGTTTAATGTTGTCTCGATTTAAACTTGATGCCGAATGTATGTGTGAGTAGCGCCGCCGTTGGCTGTTGTCTGTGCTGCCGCAGACGCCGCTGGCTTCCTGCTGATCGGCGACACGCTGCAGTCGGCTGGGGGACCCCCGGAGGTGTTTGCGTCTGGTGACGTGGCAACCAGCGTCAACCACCCGCGGCCAAAGGCAGGCGTGTATGCGGTGCGGCAGGTGAGGGGTGTTAGGGTTTAGGCATAAACCCTAGGTTAGGGTTTAACCCTAAAGGCAGGCGTGTGTGCGGTGCGGCGGGTGAGGGTTGTTGGCATCGCGCCTCCAGTGGTGCAAGCTGGCGCATGGTGCGTGTGCGTGTGTGGGTGCTGGTGCGGTGGGGCTGGCTGGCTGTTGCCATGGCAGGTAGCAACAGCTTGTTGAAGGGCAAAGTGGGGCCAGGGGCGGTGCGGTGCGGCACAGCCCTAGCTCCACGGCTCGTAGGCAAAGGGAGGTGCAGTGCGGCAGATGAGGGTGGCGACTGAACACAGAGGCAGGCACGTGCTTGGGCACAGGTGCACTCCCGGCTGAACACAGAGGCAAGCATAATCATCATCATCATCATCATCATCACCATCACCATCACCATCACCATCACCATCACCATCACCATCACCATCACCATCACCATCACCATCACCATCATCATCATCACCATCATCATCATCATCATCATCATCATCATCATCATCATCATCATCATCATCATCATCACCATCATCATCATCATCATCATCATATTACCCATTCAAGCCATAGCATCAGCGCCACCAGCCCCGCGCCCCACCGGGGCGGAAAGAGGAGGGAGCACTGCTCCAGAATGTTTGCATGCATTGCGCACATCCCAAGACTTGACAAAAAAAGCAGCAATACACGGTGACACCATCAGACATCTTCCAGAACTGCCCCAAATATCATCAGATACAAAACGCAACACCTTGATTGACAGATGCAGGCACGTGCTTGGGTACAGGTGCACTGCCGGCAATGCTCGTGCAGCAAACCACACTGACGAGCTTTGAGCACGTTGTCTCTGGCGCACTGCTGTTCTGTGGTGCGATGCATCACTCTGCAGGGTCCGCCGCTGGCTGACAACCTGCAGCGCTTCTTGACGGGCCAGGAGCTGCTGCCCTTTGTGCCGCAGAGCCAGGCCCTGGCGCTGATCAGTGCAGGAGACAGGTGCGCTGCCAGCACTGGTTGCGTCCATGTAACCATTTTTGAACTTTTCCCATGACGGTCACAGATCGTCATAGCGCGCGCTTATCTCCTACCCGTTACGTGGTGACGGTTCGTTTGTGGTGGCTCCAAGTCACACCATCTGAGGGGGTGCCTGGATCCACATGCAACTGATATCTCGTGCTTGGTTGCAGCTGTCAAGCACCCCCTAAGATGTGGCGGCGGACACAAAAGGGGAGAGGAGTCGGCTGCTCTTCTGCATGTATCTATCAAGAGCATTGCCGCCGTGGCTACTGTGCTGCCACTGCACTGCCATACCAATCTGCGGCCGCGCTGCCAGCAGGTACGCGGTCGGCACGCGCGGCTGGCTCACCTTCCAGGGAGCCTGGGCTTGGCGCGTGAAGGACTACATCGACCGCGCCTTCATGGACAAATACGGCGCAGCCCTGCCATTTGACAAAGTCATGGCAATGGGGCCGTCTGGTCAGAACAGCAGCAGCAGCAGCGGCGGCGGCGTGCTGAGCTGGCTGTTTGGCGGAAGTGCCAAAGCCAACAGCAGCAGCAGCAGGAGTCCACAACACCTGCCTGGGGCGTTTGCTGCTGCTGGGACGGAAGGTGCTGAGCTGTTTGCTGCTTCGGCGATGCGGTGCGGCGGCTGCGGCGCCAAAGTAGGGTCCAGCACACTGAGCAGGGTCTTGAAGCAGATAAAAGCGCAGCAGCAGCAGCAGCAGCAGCAGCAGCAGCAGCAGCAGCCATTTTCAGCCAGAGAAGCCGCTCCAGCAGCAGCAGCAGACACTGCTGAGTTGCTGCAGCAGGTACAGCTAGGTGCCGACGATGCTGCAGTGCTGCCGCCGCCTCCTCCTGGCCATGTGCTGGTGTCGACTGTGGACTTCTTC
This sequence comes from Scenedesmus sp. NREL 46B-D3, assembly GCA_014080715.1. NCBI lineage: Eukaryota > Viridiplantae > Chlorophyta > Chlorophyceae > Sphaeropleales > Scenedesmaceae > Scenedesmus > Scenedesmus sp. NREL 46B-D3. The sequence continues at coordinate 85,117 of JACERP010000159.1, read as the reverse complement.
AGGGCCTTCTGGCCGGACGCGTACCTGCTGGGCAGGATAGCAGCCAACCACGCTCTGGGGGTGAGTGCGCATAGACGTACTAAGTTGCAATGGCAATGGCAGGCAACACCGCAGGACCATCACTGCATTTCTCTGTGTTTAGGACACATACGCATTAGCATGACTGTAACGTGCTTAAAGGTGATCAGTCGACCAAGCACCTTGGGCCGAGTTTTGGTTTGCCTGTGTCTTCCTGCCTGCGTCATGCAGGACTGTTACGCCATGGGTGCCACCCCTTCGAGTGCTTTGGCGCTGGCTGTGGTGCCGTACGGCCCTGGTCAGTTCCAGGAAGCAGAGCTGGGCGACCTGCTGGAGGGCGCAGTGCAGGTGGGCAGGCAGTTCACCTCAGTTGTGTATTATGTAAGTGACAGACACAGTCACGTAACACCAAAGAAGGCTGGCTGACCTTCCAGAACAACTGGCAGCTGCAGTTGCAGAACATTGCAGGAGGGCGGCTGGCGTGCTGGAGGGGTGTGTGCAGGTTGGCAGATGATGCACACGGCCTGGCAGCCGAGTTCTTTGAGGTTGTGATGCTGGCCGCAGGGCTGGGGCAACATGCCCCCATGGCAGCATCGGCTGGCTTGCTGAGGCGGTGACAGAGCTCACGAACGTTTGGGGTGGAGTAGATGTTGCCGTCACTGACACACACAGGTGTGTGGCGTAGCTAGCTGAGCGCGCTCCACGTTGTGGTGTGGTTGCGCTGCAGGTGTTGAGCGCTGCTGGGTGTGAGCTGGTGGGCGGCCACAGCAGCGAAGGGCCAGAGCTGTCTGCAGGTGGGGCCATGGCACATTCCCGTGCATGCGCAGCAAGGAGACAGCGGCAGCATGCACTGGCTGAGTCAGATGGGTGCGTTCCCGCACAGCGCGCTTGCATGGGCTTGATGCGCTGGCAGGTGCCTGCTGGCGCATGACGTGGCGCACGCGTGCCATGCGGGGACAGCCATGCGACGTATAGCACCACAGCGAAACCAGAAACACAAAAGTACCTTGGAACCTGTAACTCTCTTCCCACACCTGAAGCCTTCGCCATCACTGGCTGCGTCAAGCCACAGAAGCTGCGCATCAGCAGCACGCCTGCAAGCCCAACCAAGCACTCGCGGGTACGAACACTTCCGCCAACACACTGTGCCCGTTGAATCCGCGCTGCATGCAGGCTTTGCTGTCACCGGGCATGTCAGGCCTGCAGACCTCCTCACCAAGTCGGGCCTCAAGCCCGGCCAGTCTCTCATCCTCACCAAAGCTCTGGGCACAGGCAGCATCCTGGCAGCAGCAATGCGTGGCCGAGCCAAGGGCCGCTGGGTCAGCAGCTGCCTTGCGGCAATGGCAGTCAGCAGCGGCGAGGCGGCCCGCATCTTGCGGCAGCATGGCTGCAGTGCTGCTACCGATGTGACTGGGTTTGGCCTGCTGGGTCACGCAGTGGAGATGGCCAGGGCATCACAGGTGCGGCCACAACATGCTGCAAGTACAGGCCTGAGATCGTGTTGATTTAGGGGTGTTGAGCCAGCGTGTGCCAGGCACTGCATCATTAGCCTCATCAAGAGGCAAGATGACCTTTGCTGTGACCATATACTAGGACACAACACTGCATGCCTGCATAGGAGTGCCCATGTATGAGAGTGATCCGCAGCGTTGCTCGTAGCCTGTAATTGGCCTGCTGCTCTGCAGCTCAAGCTGTCGCGTCGGTCAAGCTGGTTGCTTAGCCAGGGCGAGCCGCCCGTCATAGTGTGTGCTGATAGCGTAATGGCGGACCTCTATCAGCTCCCTGCACCTCACCAACGCCAACAATGCCATACAATGCGTGCACATCCGCCCACCCGCTTCTGTGCAGGTCAAGCTGGAGCTGTCGCTGCCAGAGGTGCCGGCCCTGCCAGGTGCTGCAGAATGCATCTCAGCAGGCCTACTCAGCTCCCTTCACCCCACTAACGCCAAGGCAGCAGCAGCAGCGATTGAGAACTACCAGCAGCTACAAGTGCAGGCGCTGCACCCGCTGCTGTTCGACCCACAGACAGCAGGAGGGTTGCTTGCAGGAGTGGATGCGAGTGCAGCAGACGCTTGCGTGGAGAGGTTGCGACAGGCGGGGTACATAGATGCATGCGTGATTGGTGCAGTGCTGGAGCTGCCGGTGGGAGAAGAAGAGGGTGAGGAGCAGCACATGCAACTGGTCAGTGTGTTGCTGGGTTAGCTGAAGCCCTAGGGTGTTTGTGCATGGTGCTTTGTGATGTCAAAAGGAGCAGCGCTTTTACATAGCAGCAAACAAACAAGCAAGCAAGCAGTGTCTCCCGACCTCTGCATGCGAGGCTGCGCATGTAAGCAAAGCTGGCTACACCCACTGTACCGCGCCGCTGGTTGAACTGATGAACATGAAGCATGTCGAGGCCATTGGAGCCGCTTCTGGGGCGCCAGCCCGTCCACGTCCAGGAAGCAAAGGTAGAGGCTACGCACGCCCTTCAACATCCCTAAAAAACTACCTGCAGCAAGCAGAAGTTCAGCAGACAAGCACAATATGAGGTGGGCCGGCACCACCTGCATCCCATGCTTGCCGCTGGTCTTGTACTCCAGTCCAGGATGTCACACTCGCTGAACCCATGCATGGTAGGTCCGGTCCAAAACTGCCTGCAGACTGAACCATGGTATGTATCTGTAGCACAAATCAAATACAGAGCAGAGCAACACAAGCTGCCAGCAAGCTGGCGTTTGGGAGCAAGGTTGCATGCATGCACACTACACTGCAGCACCTCCAACTGCTGTTGCTGCTGCTGCTGGACAGTGCAGCGCTGTAAACAAGCAGTATTCCCCACCAGAAGCCCTCCCCCTGTGTTTGTGCAACAGAGCACCGGTGCAGGTGATGATGGTACACGCACACATGGCATTTTGCAGGCAGTGGTGGGTAAGGGCATTAGCTAAGCGAGATTGCTTTCCGCCCCGGTGGGGCGCGGGGTCGATGGCGCTGATGCTATGGCTTGAATGGGTATTATGATGATGATGATTGCTAAGGTGATTACATTTTTAAAAAAATTTGTAAAACTATAACGTTAGATGGTGAACTCAACCTTTTATACTGTGGTGTATACCAGACATTTTTCAGAAACATGACAGATTATTTTTGCTGACACAACAAGAGCCGTCGCAAAATAGACTTTTAGGCTAAAAGCTTTTAGCGAAAAAGTCTGCAGTTGTGAAAATTCACAAATTTACCAGGCGGCCAGCATTCGGCCACCACAGCCGTCAAACACTCCAAAATATGGTAGCATTGATGACGAAAACAGTCCAGGTATGTAACAGGCAGGATAAGCAGCATGCACAACTACAGCAGCGGCAGGAAGTCTGGCAGGTCTTCCTCCGCGTCCTCTGCATTGTAATCATCGTCTACAGGCACAAGGCTATGATCTGCAGCTGCTGCTGTCGCTGCCGCTGCTGCACTAGGCCCTGCAGCACCCGTAGCACACAGTGCAGCTGCCGCTTGGGGCATTCGCTCGTCATGCGGCACATTGAGCCCTTGCAATGGCTGCCCAGCATTGGTGACACAAGTATAGACCGCATGAAACAGGCGCACAAAGATGCCATCCACTACGTTGTAGTCGTCATATATATATGTCGGCCAACGCCAAGGGAGCTCAGTCCAGTCATCGGACGTCACCGCGCGTAATCCGCGTCAGCAGCGCACGCGGGCGCGCAGGCGGCCAAGATCGACCTGAAGATCGTTTCAGCACACAAGTCTCTGCTTTTAGCGCAGCGTCCGATGGCTGAACTCGTCGACTTCTACGTCAGCATCCAAGGCGGACGCCGGAAAAAGCGCAGGCGCCCAGGTTCGACCCTGCGACCTCCAGGTCTGCAGGGCGCCCCCCTGGGACTTTTAGCGCTAAAAGTCGGCACTGCGAGAAATCGCAGGTCCGGCCCGATGAGCAATGTGTTCCCCGCTGGGGTCGTGCCCCATCTTGCAAACAGGTACAACATACAGCAGTACAGTGATGCTAGATGAACATATGATGTCATCTCCTGCAGCGTGACCTTGTCACATACAAGCATTAACTGCAGCAGCAAGCATGGCAAACAGCAGCAGCAAGCAATCTTAAGTTTGAAAAATGGTGCTGTGATGGGCTCATTTTCAGAACATAATCATCACAACAACAACTGAAACATCGGAGTTTGACCTTAGACTTAGGTAGTCATAGCCGAAGTGCAATGGATCACAGCCCATACCACGCTTGGCTGACATGCGGAATATTTGCTGGCATTTCTTTGTTTCGTATGGATGCCGAGGCCTAACTAGTAGGTACCTCAGCCTGACAAATATTCAAACGTGGAAAACACCGTAGTGCCTTCCCATCCGCGCCGCAGGCTTGGTGCAATGCGAGCAGTCGCGAATGGGCGGGGGGCCTACATGATCACCCCCACACCCCGTTCAGGTAAGTATGAGGAAGACCTGCACTGCGGCGGGGGTAGCTGCACAACGAGTGGAAGACCAACAGGCGCTCGCCCACCAACGTGCACCACGTCTGCCACATCAGCGACCACTGAGTCCCTAGTGCGTGCTGGCTAGACGTACCACTGCAGACCTACACAAAAGAACACGTTTGTACACTATTCCTCGTGAACATCGGCAGCTGCTTGGTACACCAAGTGCAGATACTGCACTGTACAGTACTGCACCACTGCAGACACTACTGTACAGTGCACTGTATGGTACTGACCATGGTGCACATTGTTGCTTCACTGCCCTGCCGCAACGCACTGCAAAAAAATATCCCAAGCCACACAGCTGGAATGTCTGACACACTCGACATTTCCTGTGATCCCGATGAGTTGCTGCAGCTGGAGCTGCCGATTGATGATCATACTGTTGCCATCAAGACATAATCCCCTCCTGGGCCAAGGTCATCCGACTCCAGCAGCACCGCTTCAAGCACACTGTGCTGGTGAGCATATCATATGCAACAGTGTCACACAAAGTTTGCTGCGCTGCAAGTGACCAACGGTACATGTATGACTCATGGTGGGGATCTCGGCCTTGCTGCCCAGCTGCCAGCAGCCACCCTGCTATCTCAAAACAAAACCCCAAGTCATGCGGTGCCAGCCGTGTATAGCCCTTGCTCAGCGGCAAAACCCTATAGGGTTCTAGCTAGAACGGCTGCTGCCGCTGAACCTTGCAGGCCTGCCAGGGATGATGGCCCCTTAACTGCTGATGCTGTGGCGAGGGAAGCTGCAAGTATGAGAAGCAAGGCTGCACCAGCAGAAGCTCTTGGGCGGCAGGGTTATTCATCCAAGCTTGTGGCACGTAAGCATTGTCGCCAGGTGACCTGCATGTCCAGCAGCACAATCAGGTGGCTTGCATAACAAGATTAGCTGGCCTTGGCTGACATTGGCCACTTCTGCAGGTTCTGCTGTATGCCAGGCAGCTGTGCATGTGGTGCCCCGCAAGCAGAGCTTCAGGGCAGCACAACTTTGCGCTGCTGTTGGCAGGAGCCCCCTGATCTGAGCCCCACCTGCCGCAGGTACATGGCATGTAGGCCAACAGAAAGCCAACACCATAATATTCCTAATATCATGACGCACCGGGTGCTGCAAACAGCACTGGCGCGTAGCGAGGGTTCAGGTGCATCCATGTTCCAGTAAACACCAGAAAGGGCACCAGCAGCAGCAGCATAGGGTGAGCGGCCGCCATTTACATGACATTCGCGGTGCTGGTGTGCTGAACAATGCGTGGTGGCCGCTGGCGAGTTTGCTCCTGCAAACAGGTGACTAGGCGGTCCTGTGTTACAGAGCCTCCCACCTCAACCTGAGAACATGATGTACGCGTTTTAGATCCACCATGCTTCAAGCAGCAGCAGCAGCAGTGTGCATGCGCTTGCCAGCAGGAGAGGGTGCGGCTGCACGCACTGCAGCACATTTGCATGCATGCAGTGCTGTGCCTTCTAACATTTGTTGCTGCCAGCCCCAGCAAGCAGTAGCCGGCCATCAAAAACACCACATGGTCCAGTGATGAGGGTTGAATGTGGGACCAAAACACCAGTGATCTCTGTTAGGAAGTTGACAACATGGAAGTCATCTTTGGTACAAGCTGGCTTGGGGAAGGCCCAGGCACATCAGGCCTACTAGCCCAGCCGCCAGCAGGGAAAAGGACATGTAGCCGTGTTGGCAGGGGCCAGTGTGACTGTGGTCCAGGTGACCTGTATGGTCCAGCAGCAGCCTACAGACATGCAGCAGCATGCGGGACAAGGACGTGTATGCATTGGAAATGGTGCTGTGTCTACAGTGTGCAACAAGCAGCTGGGGCTGGCCCCAGGGTGTCAGGTGCTGGCGGCCTGCAACAAGATATCTCATCAATGAAAGCTGCATGTAGCACTGGATTTGTTACATTACATTACATTACATGCTCCACCCAACAAGGAGTGGGAACCCCATTCAGGAGCCAACGAGAGGCTCATTGGGGGGGAGACCTCATAGAATATATCATCGTCATCAGAACAAACAGAAGAGTCAGCAGAGAAAAATTCGTCCGCTGCATCGATCGCTTGAGCGACAGAAACCGAAGACAAGAAGGACTCAGGGTCCGCCTCCGGGTGGCAGCGCACCAAATAGCAACAATGCACGAAGGCAGCCACAAGAGCAGGTTGTTGCCGCATAAAGGTCATCATGTTACCATGTGGCATTAGACGACCACACCGTCTGCGAACGCTTAGACAGCGCCGCAACATACTTTCTTTTCTCCAATCTTTTCTTATTGCTGCCAACCCGGCCTGTCATCACACATAGCGTAACTGTAACACTGTATAGGCTGGCACGGATCTGTGCATGTGTTACGGCTGGATTGTAACAACCAACAACAGCGCACAGCAACAGCACAATGCTGCAACTTCCACACTACATGCAGCAGATGCGCTGGCAGTCAAGTTCGCAGGACAGCAAACAAGGTGCACTGAGTGCAGCAGCTCCCGGGCAAACCAACGACTGAATGCATGCTGCATGAGCAGCAAGTTGTGCGATGTGCTGTTGTTCTCATGATGTTGCACAGCTTGGCGCGTCTGCTGTGCTTGCCAGGCTTGCTTCAAAGCTGACTTCAGTGCTGCGTCTTGTTACAGCAGTGTGTTGAAAGACAGTACACATGGCATGGCAGTGGGTAGAGCCAGTGTTGCTTAATGCCAATGCATCTGTGCATGAGGCAGGCAGGGGGACTCCGAGTGACTCTGCCTTGCTTTTCCGGGTGGGTTAATGTGCTGCTGCTTATTACACCCTGCCGAGGGTTCACATGTGCACACGCACGTGCATTTTAATGCATTGCTCTGGTACGGGCTGCCTGACCAGCAAGCACCACTGCAAAGTCACAGGCATGCCAGTTGATGGAAGGCCCACTGACGTCAGGTGTCCACTCGTCGTACAGCCCCAGCGTCACCTTGGCGATTGGCTCCACCACCTGGCAGCGTGTACCCTGGTAGCTTGGGAAGCTGTAAGCAACTGCGGTGCTGCCTGCTGACGGGGGATTCTAGCCCTTTGCTGTTGCCAGGAAATGCTGCAGCAGATACAAGTGGAAAATGCAAACAGTCCAGTACATGCGCCATGTCAGGAAGGAAGAAACAGGCCTGCACGACACCATGCATTCAACAAATTTCAAATATGAGGTGCGGTAGGGTGTCGACATGAATTTAAGCAGCTGAATATTGTTGCCTACAAGCTGCAGTGCATGCGCTGCTCAAGTCAGTGAGTGCTGCTACAAACGAACAGCAACTTCCCGGCTGCGGTGCACTCACTGCAAACTGCTGCCTCATCTTGGCGCAAGCTCGCACATTCTTATTTTGTTGTGTGTTCATGAACACAGTAGTAATCACCACTGCGACCGTTGTCAAGACTGCTGCGACGGCAGCTTTCACGGGTTAAAACTCCCGCCACAAGCCTCAAATGGCCGCGCTGCCGGCCTGGAAGGAGTACAACCGTTTGTTAAAAGTAAGAAATAACCAACTTCTTGTGGGTGTCCCTGGCGAACTACGAGCTCCTGGCCGGCATGCTCAGCTTCAGGCCCTTCCATCTAGCCGTTGACACAGAGACGGATGAGTGCACAAGGTATCGTTCATCAGACACAGCAATCAACGTCTACATCACGCATTGACTATTCAACAGGGCTCCAAGCCACGTTGCTGCATCTATGCACTTGTTCAGGAGCACCTACACTGCATTGCAACCTGACACGCCATGCGCTGACAACTCGTGGCCAAGATGGCAGATGCCAAGGTAACATGTCCCTTGCAGCGCAGCACTGCATGTGCCATAGCACAGGATCACACAACCCAGCACAACCTGAGTGCAAACATCTGCAGTCTTGCAGCAGCGTTGCAATCCTCCTGACCAGCCACAGCACCCGCAGCAGCAGGCCTGCTGCGCACAAAGCAGCTAAACTGTCTGACACCAGCAGCTCTAGATGCACACAACCAATTTGCTGAACAAGACATGCTTGATGGTCAAATACAGTGTACGTTGCCGAATGGCACAACACCAACACTCATGTACAACCACAAGCTCAATGCAGACCCTCTCCCATGCTATGGGCCTTTGGTGGCAGTATGTTGGCATCGCTCTCCATGGCCGCCCGCTGCTGCTCATCTAGCCTTCCTGCAAAGATGCGAGGGCCTATCAAGTCTCGCAGCGCACTGATGCATTTCCCCGCCTCTGCTTCGGCCAGCTGGTGCCCACATCTCAGATCAGCAAACAGTGGCGGCAAGAACAGCTCCAGGTACTGCGACTTGAATGCCTTCACGCCCAGCGAAGCAGCCAGCGCAGGTAGGCCGCGCCAGATGCTCTCATGCATGTTGTAGGCATGCTGGAAGGTTGCAAGGCGCGCCAAGTCTGCAACTTGGGGGATGAACTGTGCTGCTGCTGCGGGTGCAACTGCTGCTAGCTCCTTCACCATGTGGATGGCCCCGTCGGAGCCTTCCCATGGCTCCTTGGCCCTGCAAGATACAACAAGATACAGCCAACAAGGTGCACTCGCTTCATTCAAGTCTGTCTTGTCCAGTGAGGTAGTATGTAAAAGGCAAGAACTGCAAGGTGTCAGCATGCAAGGAATGCAAGTACTCCACAACGATGCTGTCCAATGACCAGGTCCGAATTCCTGCATGCAGTTTCCGCAACTGAACAACGAATCTCATTCATCAGGCCGAAGCTCGGCAGCCACCACAACACGATGATGTACTGTGGATTGGAGGTGTCTCCAGCCCCTGTGTGCACCGTCAGCAGCAACGGTGTGCTGCAGTGCATGACTCCCACCGTGCGAAGCCGTAGTCGTTGCAGCCGTCGCTGCGCACCAGCCGCTCGGTGCTGAAGCGTGCAGACAGGCTGCCGCAGCTGAACATATCCTGGTCGGTGTGCACGGCAGGGTCGTTGTCACGGTTGCGGCGCGCCGCCACGCCAAACGTGGTGGTGTTTTCCAGGTCGCTGTACTTCTGGCTCTCGCTGGGCTGCTGGTAGGCCTGCGGCAGCAGCTCCCTGCAGAGCAGGGCCAGCAATGCAGAGGTGGTGTAGGGAGCACAGCCGGCACAACGCAGCACTCAACAGCCACGGGACAAGCACAGCAGAGGAGAGGATAGTGAAGTCACCGGCTATAAGGGAGTAGTGTGCAGCTGCTGGAATGCCAGCGAAGCTGACACAGGCTGTACCGCCGAGCAAGAACACCAATGTCACAGCATGGCAGGCATTCAGCGCCTGCTGCCAAACCAACAGTACACATACCACAGAAACCCCAGGTCCAACCTGCAGCCTTTGCACACCTGAGAACAGCCACCACCTTGGTTGTGGCTTCCTCCCCGTACGCCCGGACGGCGTTTGCCAGTGCTGCCGCGCTGTTCTCGCGCACCGTTGGGATGTTGTCCCACAGGTGGTCAAACCAAAGGGCATACAGGCTGTCCAGCACCTCGCGCGTCTCTTGTGGATAGGACACCACACACCTGACAGGTGACAGCGGCAGCAGCAGCCACAACGGGAGACATCTCACACCAATACAGCAAGAAAGGCAGCATGCCAACAGCATGCGCACAGGCATGCCAATGTATGCGGTGTTTTTCCAGTCAGGAAGCCTGAATGCAAGCACGCCTTGTGTCGGTTCTCTGATAAGTGCCGCATTGCAGTGCAGCAACATGTAAAGTCTTCACCCAGCCCTGCGCTGCCGACCCAGACCAGCGGTGCTACAGGCTTGAGCTGCGCTCACCTGCCACACGCTGTGCAGGCTGCATCTCGCACTGGCCAGCTGCTGTCCTTGAAGCACAGCAGCACAGCGCGCAGCAGGTCGGGCACGTGCGGCGACACGGCCGCCCTGTCCACTTTCTCCATGAGCTCTGCGATCACGGCACAGGCCGCCTCACGCACAGCATGGTTGCTGGCCTTGGACTGATTGACATAGTAGAACACCACCTGGACGATCACACAACCAGGAGCGGCAGCAGCAGAAGATGAGGTCCAACTGCATATTGCAGGAGCCGCCAGGCTTCTAGGCATCCGGGCAGCAGCAGCAGCAGCAGCAGCAGCAGAAGATGAGGTCCAGTTGAGCATTGCAGGAGCCGCCAGGCTTCCAGGCATCCGGCAGCAGCAAGCAGCGGCCAGCGCGTGTGGTGTCGTAGCAGTCGCCAGCAGAGGTTGCTGCAGGTGCGCAGCTGGTCGCCAATGGCCGCCGCTGAGCATGCGATGCCCCCTCACCTGGTCGACGTACTTGGCCACGGTTGCCCTGCCGCCGTCCCCCATCACCCGCCGCCAAGTCTCCTGCGAGTACAGCCGCACACCCTCCGCGATGTAGTACCTGCAGCAGCAGCAGCAGCAGCAGCAGCAGCAGACGCGCCATGCATCACTGTAGCAACCACCCCACCTGCCACATCTGCTGCTACCATCGAGTTTGCAGGCATACATGCATGAGGGACGACATGTGGCTGCGGGCTGCTTCTGCAGAGTCAACACAGCGGCCCGGCGTGCGCACCTGTTCAGGCACATCGGCCCCGTGAGCATCGGCAGGAAGCGGTGCTGCTCCTCCTGAGCCACACACTTCATGAACGTGCGCGTGGCAACACACGCGGCATAGCGCACCTGCACCATGCAGGCAGCAGCAACGGCAGTGGTTGTGGAACGCTCCACGCAACCGCACTTTGCAGCCATACGCCACTTGGCACAACCCCTTCCCTCCGCAACGCCACTGGCAAAGCATGTTAGCAGAAGCGGCTCCTGTGCACTCACGTGCAGGCTGTGAAAGCTGTATGTGCTGTATGTGCAGTTTGAGTGCTCGCGCACCTGGCTCCAGTTGTCGCTGAGTCCGTCTGCTAGGCGTTCAGCCAGGTCCTGGCCAATGGCCAGCAGCCGCTGCCCAGCCAGCGCCTCACACATGCTGGCAGCAGTGAAGTGAGCAGTCTCACGCACAAAGCGGTTGGGGTGGTGCATAGACCTGCAAGATCAAGTTGTGCGGCAGCAGCAGGGTTGAGTTCAGCTGCTGTGATGCTGCATTGTCTGCTCATAAGAAGCACGCGTCATGCAGCACACGCACACATAAGCACCTTGCGGCTGGCCTGACGTGTGAGCCTCGTTGTGCTCCTAATTTGCACGTATTCACCAGCCATGGCCGCACAACTTCACCAGGCAGCAACTGTGCAAGCTTACCGCTGCCGTGCAGTGTGCCGCGCCCCCAGTGGCAACACTGCCCGCAGGCACACCACATGCACAGGCGTGCAATGTGCTGCGCTGCTTTTGCTTTGGGCCGCAAACTCTCAATCCAGCAACACCAAGTTAGGGCGTTGGCACACCTCATCAGCGCAAGCATACCTGTGCAGCAGGTCCTGCACTTCTTCAGTAATGTAAGGCGCCACGGCAGGCCCCGTCCCTTCCACAAGCTGCTGGAATGCCTTCATGCTTGTCTCCAGACACTTCCATCCCTCCGTGCCATGCCGCATCTGCCCGGTTCCAGGCACAAGCGGCTGGTAGCTGCTGTGCAGGAGTGCAGCTAGCAGGTTGGGGCTGCCTGATTGTGCACTGGGGCTGCCTGGTGCTGCTGCTGCTGCGCCGTTTGCGCTAGGTGTGATGTAGCCGCTGCTAAACGCACTGTCACCCAGCGCGCCTTCACCCTCGCGGTCCTGCGATGCACAGCAGCATCACACGCAATGGTTCATGATGTGCATCGTTGTGTGTGCTGGTGCAATGCCGAGCCAGGATGCAGGGTCAAAGAGTTTGAGGCAGACAGCAGCCACCCATGCTGCTCTGTACATAGCACGAAGCCGCGGCACAGTCTTAGCCGTACTACTGTCCTGGAATCTGCAGTGGCTAGCACATACACAACATATAATGCCCAGTGCCCAATTTGTCGCACAGGTACTTACAAAGTGGTTGGTGATGCTGTTCAGCACTGTCTCTTGGCAGGCCTCCATGGCTGCAACGCCGGCTTGCTTGCCAGCGCACGCAGCAGCTGCCCCACTGCTAGTCGCACTCGCACTTCGCCATCCTCCAGCAGCCGCAGCGCTTCACTGATCATCAAGTCATCAAAGCCAGTGACGTTGCACTTCTCCACCAGCACCTGCTTGCAGGAAAGTGCAGGAGATGACATACACGTAGCAGGGGCGATGATGTTGCAGCTAGCTGCCTGCCGGTTGAGCAAGCACACGGCTAGCACAGATAAGTTACGTGTGTGCACGCGCACAGCTTGCAAGCCATGCCTTATGTTATACAGACAGAAGCCACCTGCTGGCTGCCCAACTGCTGCGCTAGCCTGTTCGGCCAGGTTCAGAGCACCCTCACTGCTGCATTTTTGCCGACCATTGTACTCATCTGTGACTGTCGTGCCCTGTGCGTTGCACAACGTTCACGTCATGGCACACTATCTCGCCTGAACTGCTGTGGTACTGTTCCGCCCACCTTTGCTGCCATGAGGCCGCCTATCTTGTGCTCCCATGTAGCGCTGGTCAGTAGGCCTTTGACGCCATCAACCAAAACATTCTGATCAGCTGAAGTGCCTGCAGGAGCCCCGTTGTTGTCAGCTGTTCCTGGCAACTGCCTGTACTGCTTCTGCTGCTGCATGAGGCAGTGCCAGGCTACTGCCGATGTACAGCCTTTGGTAAGCAGGCCCCCAGATGCTGGCTCACCTGCATGTGAGATTAACTCCTGAAACTTTTGCAGCGCTCGCTCGCGATCCAGGTGCTTGTCTGCCTTCAAACCATCCAGGCACTGATCCACTTGGCAAGCCATGCTGGCTACTGCTGTTGCGTTGATCAGCAGGCTTGTAATCAGCTATACATTTGAATAGGCTGATAGACCACTAAACAGTAGAGTGGCGCCCTTCAAAGCATTGTGAAGGGTTGTTCTTTGAGTTGAGCGCAGCAGGAGTTGTCAGTGACGGGTAGCTCGTAGCCCAGTGTCCGTTTGAGACTTTGCTGGGGACCTCATTGACTTTGATCGGATTCAATTGTTGTCGTTGCTTGCCACCAACCACACTGTCCAGGAGTGCTGCTTCCTCCCTCTGCACCCTTCGCAACTTAACGCAAGGAGTCCGCAACAAGATCAGTAATAGCTTTTGTTTCTTACATCAATACTTTCCACCGACTCGGTCCAGCACAGTCCTGCGCAGCAGCAGACCAGCAGAAGATGGGTGTTGAACTGTGAGCTGCTGGACATCTGCAATTCCTTAGTGCCACGCTCGTGTGTAAAATTTCGATCATAGACACCTACTGCCCGGCACTCTGTCACTGCAGAGACAAATGGATTGAGAAAGTGAAGCGATGTGAATACCTAGCAGAGGACGAGCTCAAGTCGCTGTGTGAATACGTGAGTGGGCTGCAAGAGAGTGGCAATATGTTGTGTAAGTGCTTTACTAACAGCCTGTCTGGCTGCAGGTCAAGGAGATCCTTGTGGAGGAGTCTAATGTACAGCCGGTGCACGGGCCTGTGACAGTGAGTGCTGCTGCGCATGGTTGGTTGCACAGCGGCAGCAGCTGCAGGCGTGCCCTTGATGCTGCATGACAGCTGCTCTTTTTGCAAAACGCAAGAAGGCAGAAGCTGCAGCTGATGTGACGCATGCAGGTGCAGCCGTGCGGTTGTGCAAATGCAACAGCTCAGCTTTCTGCGTAATGTTCTGACAATTCAAAGCCGTGCAGGCATTGGTTCTGCTGAGTGCTGGAGCGTGCAGAGTTTGTCTCGCAGCCATCCAGCAGCCTTCCAGCAGACCGTTCCGCAGGCACCCGCAGCAAGCCTGTGTGCAGCTGAGCAGAGTTTTCAGCAGCGGCAACTGCAGCAACAGCAGCGACAGTTTGGGCAGCGACAGCAGGAACCCTTGCGCACGGTGTACTCCTGCCACCGCCCTACACTGGGCAGCAGCATGTGGGTGCCTGCATGCGGACCACTGCACACTGCCACATTTGCAGTCATAGGTAACATACATATGTAACACCTGTATAACCCCATGTCGCAGGTGTGCGGCGACATCCATGGGCAGTTTCATGATCTCCTGCGGCTGTTTGAGACAGGTGGCGAGGTGCCCAGCACCAGCTACATTTTTATGGGCGACTTTGTTGACCGGGGATACAACAGCTTGGAGGTGTTCACGCTGCTGCTGCTGCTCAAGGCGCGCTACCCAGCCAACATGACGCTGCTGCGGGGCAACCACGAGAGCAGGCAGATCACGCAGGTGCATGCGTTTGTTATACGCTATCAGCAGCCGCAGAGGGCTTTCCCTGAATCTTTGAATAACATGGCAAACAGTCGGGCAGCTGCAGGATTGCATTGCTGTACATGGCCCATAGCAGCACCTGCTTGGCTGGGTGCATGCATGTGCCAACCCTGCAGCCACACCCCAGCAGCCGATCAGCAATAACAGGCCCCAATGCCCTGTGTTTCTTTCCTACAGGTATACGGCTTTTATGACGAGTGTCAGCGCAAGTACGGCAATGCAAACGGCTGGCGGTACTGCACCGAGGTCTTTGACTACCTCACACTCTCGGTGCGCTGCATTGAAGAAGCGCTTGCAGTTGCGCCGCCGTGCGTGTTGCTTGGGTGGCAGCGCAGGATTGCGAGGACCTGATTGCAGCTTTGACTACAGCAGTGTGTTGGCAGCATTGTGCATTTGCAGCTGTTGGTTGCGACTGCAGCCCCTGGAGAGCTCGGTTGAGCAGAACGGCTACACACAGCTGCTGTGATGGCAGGGACATCATGCATGCTGTGTGGCATCTTATGTGCTGCTTCTGCTGCTGCTGCCGCTGCCGCTGCTGCTGGTGCAGGCGCTGATTGATGGCAAGGTGCTGTGTGTGCATGGAGGGCTGTCGCCAGACATCCGAACGCTTGACCAGGTATGCAGCCAGGGCAGCACGCTGGGCGTGGCAGGGGAGCGCAGCACGGGGTTGGCCGAGCACGCGAAACACCCCAGCAGCAGGCAGCAGGGCATGCATGCAAGGCAGGACAGCAGCCGTAACACACTCGCCGCTGGGCGGTTTGCTGCTGTTCGCAGTACCAGCACGTGATTGCAGCTGTTGGCGCCATGCTTGCTTTCGCTGTCATGTGGGTATGCATGTCATAGTCACCCGTGCCTAGGTTCATTGAGTATGCGCTGTCATGTGGGTATGCATGTCATAGTCACCCGTGCCTAGGTTCACTGAGTATTGAATCATCTGGCTGCTGCTCTCTGGATGCCGTCTCGGTTGCGTGCGCCAGATCCGCACCATTGACCGCGTGTGTGAGATTCCACACGAGGGCCCCTTCTGTGACCTGATGTGGAGTGACCCCGAGGACATAGAGACCTGGGCGGTCAGCCCGCGTGGCGCTGGCTGGCTGTTTGGGCGCAAAGTGACCAGCGAGTTCAACAACATCAATGGTGAGCGGTGCCTGCTGTGCCAGGTGGCCACAGGACCTGCTGCTGCTGCTGCTGCTGCTGCTGCTGCTGCTGCTGATGTTTTCCGATTTTTCGGTCGTGCCAGCTTGTCTGCTTGTGTCCATAGCTGCTGATGTTTCCGAGTAGGTTGACGTTGTAAGTCAAACTGCACATCGTCATGGTGTCTTGCCTCACCACTCTCTGTTGCAAGCGACCGCAGGGCCTGTTACTCCCTCGCCTGATGGATGTTGACGCTAGTCCTGGAGCTCATGGGCTGCGCATGCTCGCTAGGCTTGGGAAGTCAGCAGCTCACAACCCTTGTGCATGTCTCGCTGCCTGATCGGTGTGCTAGGCTTGGAGCTCATCTGCCGCGCACACCAGCTGGTGCAGGAGGGGCTGAAGTACATGTTCCCGGACCAAAGCCTAGTCACGGTGTGGAGCGCACCCAACTACTGCTACCGCTGCGGCAACGTGGCCAGCATACTAATCTTTGATGACAACCTGCAGCGCGATGTGCGCTACTTCACAGAGACGGCGGAGAACAGCACCATGATGGCGCCACGCGTGCCGACGCGCTACTTCTGGTAGAGCGCTGGCTGCAGTGCGCGCCGCGTGGCGCTCGCAGCAGCGGCTGCAGGCTGCGTGACGCATCTGCATGTGCTGTGTCTGGAGCAGGGCAGCGTTGCTGGGGTCGGTCGGGATGCTGGCAGGCTCAACAGGTACAATGTACTATATTCAAATGTAGTGCTTGTGGTAACATTAGTTTGCAGCTGCATGCTTGCTTGGCGGGAGCGCAGCACAGGCCTTCTTGCGCAGTTATTGTAGCTGCCATGTGTGGTGCATCGGGTGTTGGACGAAACGCTGGCAAGCAAGGCATGTGCTGCAGTGCTGTGTGCATGTACCAGCTTACACCTGCTGCTGTCTTGCCTGGGTGGCTTGCATCAAGCTGCAGCACAACAGCGGGCATGGCAAGCACGGTAGTGTCTGTGGTGCTGGCACCAGTGTAGGTGTGCACATGCACTGCTGCTGGCAATGGTCTCTTTGCGTGACGCAGGAAGGCGCGTGCTCCTACACTGCTGCTTCGACAAGTAACGCTCATTCGTCGCACACTAAGCGTCAGCAGCTTCTGGCGAGTAGTGGATGCTTGAGGCCGCTGTCACGCTGCTGTTGCTAGCATTTGTCATTGCTTCCCGCACTAGCTGCACGCCCAAACGCAGCTGCAGCGACGACGGCGGCGTGTGCGTCGCGGTTATTTGATGTTGCCTTTACGCAGCAGCAATGATATGATTGCTTTCTGCGCATTGTTGGCACGTTGACCGCTGAGTCCCACAGTCATGCTGGCGTGGTTATGGTCAGAGCAGGGCATGAGAACCACAAGCATATCACTGCATGCCTGAGGCGGACATTTGCGACAGTGCAATGCCCATGTGCCATGGGTGCTGCAGCTGGTGATGTTGTGCTGGTGAGGTCACCATAACGGTTATGCAGTGCGCTGCGCATGTGTGGTGCTGCTGCGCATCATCAACCCACGCCATCAAGCACACCACCCTTGGTGCCTGTCCACAAACTAGCACGACGTGGCGGCCGGCACTGGGTCGTTTCTGCTGTGCTGCTGCTGCTGCTGCTGCTGCTGCTGCAGCCTTCAGTTGCAAGGGAGCCCGCTAAGTGGGTTGGATAAGGCTTTGCAGTTGTAGTTGCCGTGCATGTTTGTGTGTGTGTGTGTGTGTGTTGTAGGTGCTGATTTCTGTTTAAGGATGTTCAGGCATGGAATTGCATGACGCTGCAGCACCAGCTGGTGTCCCAAGTTCAAGAGCAAGGGTGGCACCCCACTTGTGAGGTAGTACAAGAAGTGCTGGATGTGTTTAGGCCTAAACCCTAAACCCTAGGGTGTTGGTGCAACAGCAGTAGTAGCAGCATTGGCAGCACGTTCTGGTGTAGCACACGAATGCCCTTGCCAAGCCCTGCAATTGCTGCCTTGTGTACAATTGTGCTTTGTGATGTGTGCCTCTCTGCAAAACTCTGTACACCCATGGACTGATGGAGCGTTGCTCTCAGCTCCGCATAGGCTGCACGTCAGCAGGCTGCCAACTTAGCCTATCCAATAGGCTACCGTGACGGTGGTGCATAATCAAGGCTGCCTGTCCGGTGACCTTCTCGGGTCCAGCAGTCATCTGGCGGGTGCAGTGTTGGGGCGTGGTGTCTCATGCTGTCAGATTGTGCTGAGTGCCCCTGTGTGAGAGGATGTGAAGAAGAACAAGCACCTAGCATGAAAAGCAAGCAAGTGTCTCCATACCCCCGCATGCGAGGCTGCTCATGTAAGCAAAGCTGATGTATCATGCAGCTGTACATGCACTGCATGCTTGCCAACACTGCCCCACAGCCCGCCGTCCTTTCGCATGCAAGCTGTGCTGCGTGCACCCAGTTTACATGACGCTGGATGTGTGGGCTTGGGACCAACGCAGATGCACCGCCTGCAGAAGGTGCATGTTTGATCTCGGTGTGCTGTTACTAGTCGGCACACCGTGTGCCACACATGAGCTGTACTATGCAGGTGGTACAGCACAACCTTGACCTCAGGATAGTGCCATTATGCTGCAAGCCTCGGCCCTGTAGAGGATGCATGCTCTGTGCACTGTGCTCTGCTGTGGCTGCAGCTGGACTTGTCTGCAGTAGCTGATGCATATGCTCCCACCAGCAATCAAGCCTAGCAAGGCTCCATGGCCTGGCGCACTTCATGTGAAAAGAAGCAGCACTTTGACACAGCAGCAGAAAAGCAAGCGAGCCAGCAGTGTCTCCCCACCTCTGCATGCGAGGCTGCGCATGTAAGCAAAGCTGGCTCCACCCACTGTACTGCGCCGCTGGTTGAACTGATGAACATGAAGCATGTCCAGGCCAATGGAGCCGCTTCTGGGGCGCCAGCCCGTCTGCGTCCAGGAAGCAAAGGTAGAGGCTACGCACGCACGCCCTTGAACATCCCAAAAAAAATTAGTGAAAGCAAGCAGAAGTTCAGCAGACAAGCACAGTGTGAGGTGGGCCGGCGCCACCTGCACCCCATGCTTGCCGCTGGTCTTGTACTCCAGTCCAGGATGTCACCCTCGCTGAACCCATGCATGGTAGGTCCGGTCCAAAATATGTCTGCAGACTGAAACGTGATATAATCTGCAGCACAAATCAAATACAGAGCAGAGCAACAAAAGCTGCCAGCAAGCTGGCGTTAGGGAGCAAGGTTGCATTCATGCACACTACACTGCAGCACCTCCACACTGCTGTTGCTGCTGCTGCTGCTGCACAGTGCAGCGTTGTAAACAAGCAGTATTGATGAAAGACAGGCGTCTGCGCGTAGACACGAGTGTTCTCTGTTACCATTCCGACAAGAACGCCACTCCTTATATAGGCTCAGTTGGCCGACTACTGGACACATAACATGGACAAGGGACAAGTGGACAACGTCTACTATCCAAGGTGGACATTGTACACGTGGTGACTCATGCCTGTGACTTTCTCGTTCTACGTCCAATACTGACTATGCAACAATCTCCGTAATACTGTGATCATAATTAACTTTACGATCAGTTCAGCAGGAGTGCTGCCTAATCGCTACTCTGTCATATGCGACTGCACATGATGTTAGAGTGCGAGTGTGATGTGTGCTGCAGTGCAGGCTGAACATATTTCGTCAAGTATTCCCCACCAGAAGCCCTCCCCCTGTGTTTGTGCAACAGAGCACCGGTGCAGGCGGTGATGGTACACGCACACATGGCAGGCAGGTCAGGCTGGGTCTTCTACGCTCCTTACCCTGTCCCAGCAGCAGCAGCAGCAGCAGCAGCAGCAGCAGCATTGGCATCAGTTGCCTGGCTTGCGCCTGGAAAGGTTTGTCAGCTTTGCACCAGGTGCTGCGGGTTTGCTGGCGGTGCTGCCGCCGCACAGCTTGACGCAGCTGACTCTTGGCGTGGCATGGGACACCTTCGTCAACGGCCCCGCCATGTTTGCGTCGATGGCGCGCCTCAGCAGCTTGCAGGAGTTGCGGCTCACCTGTAGTTTGGGTGAGCGCTTGACAATGCCTGGGGATTCCTTCAGCTGCATCACTGCCTTGGCACGCCTCACGCGGCTGACACAGCTAGAGCTGTCAGGCCTCTGGAATGGAGACGAGGCAGACAGCTCGCGCAGTTCCCTGAAGCAGCTGCTGGCGCAGTCCCTGCCGCTGCGTGAGCTGCTACTTAATGTACCCGACGTTCCAGCACTTGATATTGGGCAGCTTACCAAGCTATGGCGGCTGACCATCCACAGCGATCTGTTAGAAGTGTCGGTGCTGCCCCCGCAGCTGCAGGAAGTAGCTTTCGCCAGGTGCACAAGCGGCAACCAGCTGTCAGTGCTGCTGCCGCTGCAGCAGTTGAGGACCCTTGGCCTGCATGTTGGCTTTGACGAGCAGGCGCCGCTGCTTGAGCTGGCGTGCAAGACAGCCCTGCGGCAGCTAGCACTCCGATACGATGATGGAGCTGCTGCAGCTGCCACAGCGCCTGTGTGGGCACGGCTGCCACAGCTGTACGTTCTGGAGGCCATGGCAGAGCGATCCAACCAGAGAGGAAGCTTCGGCCATTCTGTCAGGCTTGTCGGCTGCCACGAGCCTCACCAAGCTGGAGTTGCAGCTGAAAGCAGTGGGAAGTGAGCCGGTTGCAGCGTGTGCTAGTTTGGCTAGCCTGACGTGGCTGCAGCATCTGCACATAGCCGATGGCTCGCTGCTGCTGCCAGGCGATGCGCTGGCCCTGACGGCGCTCACCAAGCTGACGTGGCTGGCTCTGCACGACAGTGCAGATGGTGTGACGGATATGGCAGCGAGCGCACTAGCATGCAGCCTCAAGCAGCTGCGGCACCTAGACTTCAGTGGCATGCGGCTAGGCAACTGCCGTAGGTTGGGCGGCATGGTGTGCTTGGCGGCGATCGGCCACCTCATCCAGCTGACAGAGCTGCGTCTGAATGGCTGTACAGGACTTACACGGCAGGGGATGATGATGCTGACGGGGCTGTCGCGCCTGCAAGGGCTGGGGTTGACATACAACAACAAAGTTGCAAAGGAATGGGTAGATGGCGAGTTCAAGGCGGCGCTGAAGCGGCCAGGCAACGGGCTCAGGGTGCTGTGACGGCAGTGCTGTGACTTCTCCCTTTGCTGCTGGTGCCATAGGCTTGTTTTGCATTGTGAGGGTAAGCACAGCTGCATTTGTGGCTTAGCACACGCCTTGTGGGAATATTCACAGAGCTTGAATGCAGGAGTATCAGTTGCGGCGTCGCAACTCTGTGCAGCGTCATTGCGATGCCAACAGGCAGTGTCAAATTTAATCATGCTGGCATAAACGTTGGGAAGCATGTTGCATGCTCGATGTGGCACATTGATGGAATAGTAGTTGTGTTGGCCTCTTTACGTGCAGCCGGCGCTGAGTGCACACACACACACTTCGTGGGTTGGTTGCTGGCTGGTACCGAGACATGCTGCAGCTTACAGCCACTGCCTGCAGAGCCGGATCACCCAGCTATGGCACCTGATGCGCATTGTCATGCCTTTAATGATGCTTGATCAGGCATCTTACAACTAGTTGCACAGACCCAACGCTGCTTGCTGGCTGAACCACTGGCAATTGTTGTTCCTGCTCCATTTTCTCTCAAGGTGCCATATGGTATCATGCATGGTGGATAGTTTAATGAAGGTTGGTGCCAATGCAGTGTGTGGTGTGTGCACAGCATGATGGTTGCTGGCAGATTACAAAGCACCACTGGCGCAGTGCGTGTGTGTGCACGGACTTTTGTTAAATCCAATTCAAAATTTATATCATGTCATCA
This sequence comes from Scenedesmus sp. NREL 46B-D3, assembly GCA_014080715.1. NCBI lineage: Eukaryota > Viridiplantae > Chlorophyta > Chlorophyceae > Sphaeropleales > Scenedesmaceae > Scenedesmus > Scenedesmus sp. NREL 46B-D3. Next base: position 63,440 of record JACERP010000159.1, on the reverse strand, counting down.
TAGGTTGTATGGCGTTGATGCTATGGTTTTAATGGGTACATGACGATGATGAGCTGGATGGCTTGTTTGCCTGGTCACCACATGCATGTCGCAGGAGTCTGAGCTCTTGCAGATGACTTTAAGTTACCCCATTGGCTGTTTGGGCAATGCACCAATAGCTACAATTCAAGTCAGAGCAACTGCTGTGCTTGACATCATCTGCATGCTTTCTTCAATGCTATGATGTTGAGATTTCAACACCACACCCCACGGTGCATTTGGCCTTTCACATGTCTTGTACAGTACTGGCACCAATCAGTGAATCACACAACGGCCCCTGCTGTCACAGGCAATGCCGCAGTATGCCTAGGCAATCAGGCCTGCAGTTTTGTGGCACTGATGGCAGGCTACCACAGCAGAATGCAACTCCCTGCTGTACACCACTCAACAACATGTGTTGGCCATGTGCTGCTACAACTTCCAGATAGCATATCATGCTTTCCCAGCGTGCATGCTCATGAGCTGTGCCCACACGTCGCATTTGCTGCGACCTGTGATGCCAGCATCTGCTGCTTGTACTTGCTGCCACCAATCTGAGGTTGCTGCTGGTCAGCTGCCAGCGGACCAAGCACAAGCCACTACCACAAATGACAACTGGTCGACGATGATATTGTCAGGCGCCCCTGCAAATCAACACGTTGCCCGCGCTGCACTACACCACTGTCACCAACCGCAGTTCCTTCACTTCTTCCAGGGTGCCTTGCGCTTGTTGCTGCTGCTGCTGCTGCCGTCGCCCGCCTCCTCAGCTGCTATGCTGCCAGCCAGCTGCTGCCATTCCTGCGCCAGCGTTGACCTGTCCAGTGGGCCCGGCTTTGCAACTGTCTTGATCATTTGGCCGATGCGCTTGCGGCTCCTGCTGGCGTTTGACTCCTTCTTTGCCTCTGTCGCTGCACGCTGCTGCTGGCGCTCGGCTGCTGCTGCAGCACGCTTGGTCTTCCACACTGCAGTGGATGCCACTGATGCTTCAGCAATTGCCAGCAGCTGCTCATTTGTGCTGCTGCTACTGCCAAACAGCAGTGTGCTGCCTTTCGCATGCAGCAGCTCTGCATTGCCAGCTGACTGCTCCTGCAGTGTTGCAGCAGCCGCTGCTAGAGCTGCTGGGTCACCCCTGCAGCCATTGTGCTGCACTTTCACAAGCTTATGGGCTGTCAGTAGCTCCACAAGTGACCTGGCATGCGACTCTGTGACACCTGTTTTGCCAAGTCTAACCAGAGCACGTGAAACGCTGTTCCAAAGCGCTTGCTGTTCTGCATCGCTGAACCTGTCAGATGTGCTGATGCTTGCTGCTCCTGCATGTAGCTCATGGCCGGCACCCTCTTCTGCTGCTGGTGCTGCTGGTTCTTCAGCTGCAGACGCCGCCATGATAACACATGTCCTGCGCTGTGCTACTACAGGAGGAGCAGCAGCTCTGCTGTTCCGGCTGCTGCTGCTTTTTACGGCCACAGCAGCAGCACCGCAGTGGCATGGTGGCCGAGCAACTTGAACATACTTGTTAGCTGAAGAATGAACAAAGTGCCGCATTTCAAAGTGCAGCCGGCTGTGCATCAGCGGTGCTTGCATTGTGTCGACAGAAGTCTGCAGAACGACAGGCTCAGCCAGCAGGACGCCAAGATTCAGCCCTGACAAATCGTGTATGGCTCTATTGAAAAGATAAATGATGCCAAACAATCCCTCGAAACCAGCTCATCGCGCGAAAAGACAGCAACACCGCCGATGCTGTTACACCTCCGGTCATGTAGGAACTGTTTGCTATACGGTCTGCCCTTCGTATAAAACTATGCGACAACGTATCGCTGTCCTCTACCGCTGCCTGCCGTTGACCCATGCCACACCACTGCTAGCAGTGCCAAGCTGTAGCAGAGGTCCATGGTTTGGCGCACCACAGCCATAGGCATTCGGAAGCCTTGTCATGCATCAGCTGTGAGGAAATCTGATGTCAACTGGATCTTCTTGCCTGCCTCAAACGCAGGCAGCCCACGATAGGGGCAGCCAGCACAGCGGAAAGCGTCACCCAGGGAACACTGCAAGCGAGGGCAGGCAGCAGCAGCAGCACAGAAGTACAAAGCAGCACGGGAAACGTCAGCATGGGAGCTTTGTTGTCAGCTGCAAGCTTGCTACAGCCAAGCAGGCACATGTACTTCTGCCGGTGACTGTTCCACAGCTGCTGCAAAGTTCACAACCGAGTGGCTGCCACATTCAACAGAACGCAAGCACACTGTAACTGTGTCATCAGTAAGCCCCTCCCCCCCCCGGCGCTAAAGGCCCTGAAGGTCCTCCATAACCATGCTCACACCCTTTCCCGTCCTTTTGTGCTTGAATCTTTTGAATGTTTTTGCTTTGTGTTTTTTTCAACCTTTTGAGAAAAAATACAATAAGAAGCATACATAACCAAGCTGACAATCGTGAGCGCTAAGCCACCCCAATTTTCATGCTGGTATACTGGTCCACGTGCACCCGCTGTGCTTCAGCTGCACCTCAAGCTGCCACTCACGTTGCCGCATGCAGACTGCGGGTTGTCCAGCATGTCCTGCGTCAGCGCCACCTTCACCCCAGCTGCTTCGGCCTCCGCGCGGCCGCAGCTGCAGTTCTTGCAGGCCTTGCGTGCGCCACCAGGCCCCAGCTCACAATCATCCTGCTTGGCTGCTGGGGCAGGGTGCACGGCACCGACAACAGAAAGTGACATGCGGACACAGCGTGAGGAGTGCAGTGCGCAAAGCTGTATGCAGCTGACCAGCGGCCAAACAGAGCGGATGACGTCACATGCACAGCTGGCAAGCGCAGCACAGCTTGCACATCTTCCTCGCATGCAGCAATGCCTACATACACATTGCCATATCCTTCACCGTCCTGGCTTATGCCACTACTGCAACACAGCTGGCAGGTGCGGCACGCACACATGCACCTGCATCTGTACAGCACCCCAATCCTGTTGGTGACACTCTATTGGTGACACGCAGATATCACACTGCGTAAGGCACAGCCACTGCTGTCTTGACGCACCCACAGCCAAGCTACATACGTCAACAATTACACGCCGCAAGGCATGCAACCATGCAACTGTGCTCAAGGTGCTGCACGCCCACCCATTGCCTGTCCCACTTGTCACGCCACCTGCTACATACAGCTGACTACACAAGCACCACAGCAAGACAAGCATGAGCAGAACCCTTGCATTCACCTGCTGCAGGCCGCTGCCTGTCTTCCTCTGTGAGCAGCTCATCATCATCCAGCAGCTCGCCACCATCGTCATCGTCAAAGTCATCACCAGCAAGCAGCCACGCCTTCTTGCTGCTGCTGGCGTCTGCTGCTGCTGCTTGTGCTGCTGGCTTGGGCTTCAGCTTGATGCTGTCCTTTGAGCCGACTGCAAAATCTGGCAGATGCGCGCTGACCTGTAGAGTTTCAACCCACACGACAACCCCTCAGAATGCCGAGTAAATGACTATGCGCAGCTGACAGCAGCTAATCACGCGTTGGAGGCACGGCAACAGCGTTCACGCATACATGCATGCAGTGTGTGCCTTGAACTATAAGCGGGCCACAAACAGAGGACATGACTGGCTGACTACAAGCTGAGTAGCTGTTGTCCAACTTTGCATCAGCCCATAAACAGGACATAATTGGTTGGTTACAAGCTAAGTAGCTGTTGTCCAACTAAGCATGCATGCTCATGTCATGCAGTGGTGTGCCCTGAGACTCACTGTGGTCACACCACCAGAGGTGCTGGCTTGGCAGTCTGCGAAGCCACTCAACAGCAGAGCGCTGCTAGCATCAGCCTGCGCACGTAGACAGGGGCAGCAGCAAGGTGAGCCATGACATGGTAAGCCAGCTGCTGTGGTGTTGCTGCTGCTTCGTAATCACCTCACTGCCTCCATGCAGCTGCAGCAACGCCTTCGCCCCAGGCTTCAGCAGCTTTGCAACAGCCCCCAGCAGCACTGCATCGGCTTTGCTGCCAACGCATACAGCCCTGGCGTAACCGGAAGTGCCGGTGCTGCTGGAAGGGTCGGTGGTGACATCCGCCTGGTCAGCAGAGATGCCCTGTTCACTGATCAGCGACTGGACAGCTGCAAGAGGCACGCTGCCGTGCAGGACTACCAGGGTGCGCTCCATGCTGTCGATGTGTGTGAAACGTAAAGCGTCGGAACGGCTACGGCGCACTGCTACAACAATCAAACTACTTGCAGGCATTCTGTCAAAGCCTGGCTCAGGGACCCGTCATTAGAGCGAACCCTGAGGGTTCCTGCTACAAGCAACGGCATCTTTTGTTCTGCCAGTGTGATGCGACGGCAGAGCAACGCCAAGCACGTGTAGTATCTACTTGGATGCTGACGTGGTCAAGCAGCAGTGTAGACACTCAGCAAAGACCCTGCTGACCTGACCTGACACTGTTCAGCAGTTCCTCAGGCTTGTGCTGCTTGCTGCTCTTCTACAAGCCATGATGATACGTTAGTGCACGTGCAGATAGCATGGCAATGGTTTGAAGCCAGCCGCAGACTAGCAAGGCTGCAGCAGCAGCAGCAGCGGCAGTGCCACTTGCGACACCGTTCCAGCTGAACATGGAGGAGCGGCAGCAGACAGAAGCGCAGACACCGCCCTTCAGGGCAGGGCCCGTGAACACGGTTAGCCTTACACAGACACACCCAAACCCTAGGCAGAGGCGAAAGCAGATGAAGCGGAGCCGCTCTGTGAGTAGGGCTGCGTCATCAGTTGCGGGCACATGCTGCTGCTGCAGCAACAGCAGCAGATCAAGCCATGCAGTGGATGTTGTGTTGCGCATTTGAAGGGTGCTGTCAAAGCATGTGTGGTCACTATCACCAGCACATGACGATTGTATCTTGCCGGCCGGAACGTGTTCCATCAGCTTGCTGTGTCATCACTATCAGCACACTGGTTAGGTTGCAGGGCTAGATCAAAACTTGCGTGCTTTGATACACGATAGAGGTCTGGAGCGTGCATGCTTGCACACAGTCAGCGTCAACATCATGCAACTGATGTAGACACTCTGACCCTGCTATGCAGCAGTCCTGCAAGCACAGGGTGACACGCAGCGTGCTGCTGTCTGCACCGCGCTTGTTCATGCTTGCCTGCAGGCTCCTGACTGTAAACCTGGCCTGGGGAGCAAGATAAAAATCGGGCTGTGTGCGATGGACAAGAAGGTGCGGGGCAGCGACTGCAACCGGGATGACATGCCAGTTGCAGCAGCAGTGACAGCGCACAGCGGCAAAGGGTGCAGCGCTGCGACTATGACCTGGCAACAGCTGTGCAGCTGCGGCAGCATGCTGACGGCGGTAATCATGCAGGCATGGTATTGTTGTTGCAGCAGCATGCAAAGAAAGAGCCTTTCAAGGAACTGGCAGCTTGGATTGCCGAGCATGCTTGCATGGTAGTTCAAAACCATGTGCGCATGCGCACAGCCAATGTGTGGCACTGTTGCTGGGCTGGTTGACATGTCTTGATCTTGTGTTCAACTGCTGATGCAGGCACACTCCAAGCCCATGCGCGAAATCTTGGCCCGCCTGACAACTGGAGGGGAATTTGAAGTGGTTTCTTTTGGTGACAATGTGAGCGGCCACGGCGGTTTCAGTGCATCACACCGACCCTGCGTTGACGATGCTGTGCATGATGGCGCAGGGGTGCAAGCTTGACAGCGTTCTATCAGGAGGGCAACTACATCGTGTGCTACAGCAGCTTGGGTGTGCAGTGCCATGCGCGACAGCAATTGCGATGCTGCTGCAGTCAACTTCCACACACGGATGAGTCGGATGAGTCCTCTGCCTGTCTGTGGTTTGCTGTGCTCATGCGCATTGGCCTGCGGGTGCGTCTGCAGGTCATCCTGGAGCAGCCTGTGGAGGCGTGGCCGCTGTGTGACGTGATGCTGAGCTGGCACAGCGAGGGCTTCCCGCTGAAGCAGGCGCAGGCCTACGTGGAGCTGCGGCGGCCTTTCCTGATCAACGACGTGCACATGCAGGACGTGCTGCTGGACAGGCGCAAGGTCTACAAGACGCTCATGGTGACCAAAGCAGGGGGCCCGGCTGACTGCTGCTGTGGTGCCTGCCAAGCAGTGTTCTTATGGGCGCATTGCGGGGCACGAATGATATGAGTAAGCAAAAGCAGTACAAGAGCAGTGTAAGAGGTGCTGTGCCAAGTGCTTATTAGGTTGACGAGCTTCGTGCACGGCATGCTAATGGGGCATGTAGCAGCAAGGCAACATGCATGTGGGTGCTGCCGGGCCTTGCTTGCAGGACAACAACATCCCTGTGCCTCGCCATATTCTGGTGAACAGGCAGGCGCCAGAGCAGCAGCAGCAGCAGCAGCCGCCAGACGACGACCTCACCACCAGAACCAGCAGCGCAGCCTGCAGTTCCCGAACGGCTTCGCCGTCGCCAGCCAGTGCACCCTTTGCACAGCAGCAGCAGCAGCAGCAGCACACTTCGCGACTCCCAGGCAGCAGCAGCGGCGTGCTGCAGCAGCAGGGATCTGCAGGTGGCCAAGCGCTGAGTCAGCAGTCCTCTCGCTGCTCCTCACCAGCAGGCGGGCAGCAGCAGCAGCAGCAGGCGCTGCAGCATGGTGGGCCAAGCGGGACACTTACTGTCGCCAGCAGCAGCGCCCGCAGCAGCATGCGTGGCAGCATGCCCGGCATCGCGCTGCCCGACCCACCTGGCTTCACCGAAGATGAAGACTGCGTGGAGCTGGACGGCGTGCGCATCGACAAGCCGTTTGTGGAGAAGCCCGTCAGTGGGGAGGACCACAACATCTACATATACTATCCGCACAGCATGGTGAGCAAGCTTACGCGGTTGCAGGCAGTCGCAGCCTCATTTTGTCAGCCGCGGTTAGCTGGTGCAGGCCAGTTGTTCTCTGCTTGTAGGCGTTTTGCCCTGCGTGGGTGGGCAGTGAAGGTGTGTGCTTTGGCCAACAGCTCTTTACGTGCACGACAGTGGAGCGTACCTGCCGCCCTGTTGGTGATGCAGGGTGGTGGCGTGAAGCGGCTGTTCCGCAAGGTGGACAACAAGTCGGCAGACTACGACCCTCACCACCCGGGCACCGTGCGCAGGTGAGGCAGCAGCGCACATACAGCAGCTGCGCACATACATAGCTATTGCGCACATACAGCTGTTGCGCAGATACATAGCTATTGCGCTCACACAGCAGGCGCGGCGCTGCTCATGCAGCCGAGGGATCGCGCCGCAGTCCTGCATGTGCGCTCTGGCCGTGCACCTGACCTGATGCCCGAGCGGCTGGCCCTTGCTCACGCAGCGCTGCCCCTGCTGCAGGGACGGCAGCTACATCTACGAGGAGTTCCTCACAACGGGCGGCACCGACGTCAAGGTGTACACCGTAGGGCCCAGGTGCGCACTCGAGGGACGGCTGTCTGCCTGGCAGGGTGCTGCTCGCTGTGGCGCTGACAAGTGTTCCTGCAGGCGCTGCTTGAGGCGCCTGGCCTCGCACGTGTGGGATGCTGCTGTGCTGTGTTGCACGCTGCTGGTCCTCACGGTGACAACGTCGGCAGTGTGACAGGCCAGCGGCACTGCTGCGCTGTTGACCAGAGGCACAGGTTGAGGACATGCTGCATGTTGCTGTGCATGCGCCACCAAGGCGCGCACCATGCTGCAAGTTGCAAGCCCTACGCATCGGAAGCACACACACCTGCTGCAGCCTGTGTTCTTCCGAGCTCAAGGTATTGAACAAGGACAGGCTTGGGCAGGATGTGAGGGTTTCGTCTGTTTGTATCGATAGAACTCATCCCTGTGCTGCCGCGTGTTGCCACAACCGTAACCTGGTTTGGCACCGGCCCTGCAGGTACGCGCATGCAGAGGCGCGCAAGTCGCCTGTCGTGGACGGCAAGGTCAACCGCACCCCAGACGGCAAGGAGGTGCGCTTCCCCGTGCTGCTCAGCCCCCAGGAGAAGGAGATCGCGCGCATGGTGTGCCTGGCCTTTGGGCAGCGCGTGTGCGGCTTCGACCTGCTGCGCAGCGAGACGGGGCGCAGCTACGTGTGCGACGTCAACGGCTGGAGCTTCGTGAAAAACAGCAAGAAGTACTACGACGACGCCGCAGGTGGGCCGTGGCTGCGCTTCTAGTTGCAGGACGGATCTCCACGGCAGTCGCCGCGCCGGGCAGGTGGTGGTTCTTTGCTGGGGCAGATGGCCGCATCTCCGCAGTGCTGCGGCTTGCAGGGCGTGCGGGAGCTTGCGCCACCCAGTCCTTGTGCTTTCCTGCAGGCATCCTGCGCAGCATCGTGCTCAGCCAGCTGGCGCCTCACCGCCTGGCCATTGCGCCCGAGGCGCCGGTGCCGCTGGCCGGCCTGCTGGAGGAGGTTGTCGCAGCAGGCAGCACGCCTGGCATGGCCAGCCCCCAGCAAGGCAGCACCGGCTCGTTCGACGATGACGCGGGCAGCGCCAGTGGCAGGGGTACCGGCAGCGGTGGTGATGCCGAGGTGGACGCCGCAGTCATGCGAGAGGTGTCGTCACTGCAGGTAGGCGGTGCTGCGTGTACGTGTGCATTGTGCTTCCGTTCTTGCCGTGCATCACCCATCAGCTGCCCGTGGGCAGCGTGGGTATCTGTGCTTTGCGTTGATTTGTGGTTGATATGTGCACAAATCTGAAAGGTCATTGCAAGAATGCAAGCGTGCAGGTAGGGTGGCTTACAGGATGGTAAAGCAAGTGCACGTCACGGGGCGGGACGTTACTGCCGTGGCACGGACAATGTACTCTCCCTGCGCCGGGCTAACACAGCCACCTTGCCGATTCACCTTGTATCACACACAGCAGCGTGCCACGCTGGCGTGGCTGTGGGACGCTTGAGCTGCTGCGCTGAACATGCGCGTCACTTTCCCCAAGTGCCCCTGCCAGCGTGCGCGGCCTGCAAAATCCCTGCCGCTGCTCTCCGAATCACTGCGCTGACCTGCAGCCCTGGTGCCCTGCCTCCCGCAACCAACAACGCCGGCTGCCATGCCCTGCAGGATCTGGGCAGCTTAGATGCAGGCTATGATGAGGAGGGGGTTGGCACGGATGACAGCAGCAGCACGTCGGGCGCTTCTGAGGGCAAGCCGTGGCTTGAACTGCGCTGCGTGCTGGCTGTGATACGGCATGGGGACCGGACGCCGAAGCAGAAGATGAAGGTGACAGTGACACAGGTGAGCTCAGAGAGTTGGTCCACAGCCCAGGCAGTTGTCTTTCTGTCCCTGTCATGTAATGTTGTCAGTCGTGGCCTGTATGTCGGCATGCCGCTGTCCGCACCAGTGTGAGGGCTGCCGGGCCGGCACTGTCTTATTGGCGTGTGTATCGGCTGATCATCGGTCAGCTGCTTTGTTGCTGCTGTCTGAGCATGTAAGTGCACAACAATGTGCACACCCATTTGACGCCAAGTTGCTGTCAACTCTCATTCGCTCTGCACACCAACGTCCATACCAGGCGCCGCTGCTCGCGCTGTTCAACAAGCACAAGGACAGCAAGGGCAAGCAGGCCAAGCTGAAGAGCCCCGGGCAGCTGCAAGAGCTGCTGGACATTGTGCGGCAGCTGCTGGGCGACATGGAGGCGCGCAGCGCCGCTGCAGCCGCCGCTGCCAAGGCGGGGTGGTGGTCAGCGAAGAGGAGCAGCGGGACCAGGAGCTGGTGCGAGAGCGTCAAGCTGTGACTGGGCTTTGTCTGCTGAGCTTCCGTTGTGATACTTGTGTTTGCACCTGACACATCGACAGACAGATGAGGAAGTGTTTTTGGCGTGCTCAAGTGTGCCTGCTGTCATGCGGTGTTGCGGCCATGCAGTGACAGGCAACAGAGTAGTGCCGGCGGCTGCATGCAACCGTCAGCTTTGCAGTTGCAGTTGCTTGAGCATTGTCCAAGCTGTAGCTGCTGTGTCTGCTGTTGCTGCTCCCGCCGCTGCTGCAGCATGAGGAGCAGCGTGAGAAGCTGCGCATTGTGCGCACGGTCCTGGAGCAGGGCGGCACCTTCAGTGGCATCAACAGGAAGGTGCAGCTCAAGCCGACAAAGTGGTCTTGCAGGAGCAGCAGCAACAAAGCGGATTCCTCAGCAGCAGCAGCAGCAGACGCAGGCCAAGCGGCCAACGGTAACGAGGGCCGCGCCCGCAGCAGCAGCACTGGCGACGGCAGCAGCGGCGGTGCAGCTGAGAAGCCGGCGGGCAGGGAGAAAGGCGACAAGGCGAAGGCCGGTGACGAGCCGGTTGTGAGTGAACTGCTGCTGATCCTCAAGTACGGCGGCGTGCTGACGCATGCTGGGCGCTGCCAGGCTGAGGACCTCGGGAAGATGTTCAGGATGATCATGTACCCCAGGTGCGTACAGGAGTGTGTGTTGGCAGGCGCCTTGCGTGCATGTGTGCGCGGGATGGTGCGACAAAGGGAGAGTGTAATGCTTGGCTGGCAGGTGCAGTGCACCGTGAGGGTGGGCTGGGGACCGTGGCAGCTTGGTCGAGGTGATCATGCATGCCAGGTGGGTGCAGGGGCGGGTCTGTAGTGTCTAGCCTGGAACCCGCAATGTGCATGTGACATGCACACGTGCGCGGTGAATTATGGCAGGGCTGTCTGGAAGAGTGTGCGATTATTTCCGGCTTCGAAGTGTTCCAGGCTGGTAGCTGGGCCAGCAGTGCTGTGCCAGAGCAGCGTGTCTTTGTAGGATCGTCCCATCCGTGTTTCACCGCGCCCCTGAGTCCTGCAAGCTGACCATGTGTACGTGAGCCGGACGCCGTACATCAGCTGCTTGTGGCACTCTTCCCTGTGCGCTGCATGCCGTTGGTGCACTGCTGACTGGTCACTTGAGTTTCGCCGGCACTGCTTCATTCGTGCAGGTACGGACCTGCTGGCGGCGGCCTGCTGCGGCTGCACTCTACGTACAGGCATGATATGAAGATCTACAGCAGTGACGAGGGCCGTGTGCAGGTATGACCTAGAGCGGTGCACGAGCAGAGGAGGGCAGCATGGCTGTGTCATACTGCTTGATCAAAGACTGGCTGTTCTGCTGTGCTTGCAAGTGCCTGGGACCTTTCCTTCCTGGCAAGCATGTGACTTCAGGCAACATACAGCACAGCAGGTGTCATCTTGTACTCGCTGCACCTCATTGGTGCCTGGGCGCCGCACGCCACTCTGCCGTGCTTGCTGCTGCTGTGTGCCGCAGATGTCTGCTGCTGCGTTCATCCAGGGCCTGCTGGACCTTGAGGGCAGCAGCCTGACACCCATCCTGGTCAGCCTCGTCACCAAGAACGCGTCCATGCTAGACGCGTTTGGCAAGGTGTGGCTACGTTCCTGCCTGAATACAGTCGTGTGTGCGGTTGAATGCCTGCAACCAAGCGGATGTGCTTGTTCTGAGCCTTGACACAGGGGGTTGCCAACCTCCTGCTCACATGTAACCCTTGTTACACCTGCCGAGAGTAACATGCAGGCTTCCGCTGCTTGCTTGCCTGACCTTGTTTTGGCACTGCTGCTGCTGCTGCTGCCGCTGCTGCTGCTGCTGCTGCTGCTGGTTTCAGGGCGCGTCTGATGACATCATGGCCACCAAGAACACGCTGTACCAGCACCTCACATGGGACCCCGAGAAGGCGGTCAGTATGTGCAGCAAGCTGCCGCTGCCACTCGCCACGCCGGCAGCTACCTCTCCGCCGCCATCACCCAAGCGCACGCTAGCAGCGGCGGCTGGGAGTGGCGAGGCTGCGTTGTCTGCGGAGGGTGAGCTGTCGGTATGCCTGGTTGCTTGCTCAGACTCACCTTTCACCTGGTGTTGTGTTATGTATATGAAGAGACACGCACTGCTCGGATGTATGTACTGCCGGTCATGGCGGTGTGCCCTTGCCGCGTGGCCCGTCGCGTTGCTGAAGGCGTGATTGACTGTTGTTGTCCTGCGCGGTGCTGTGTGGCAAGGCCTGTGACGAAACACCAATACCTTCTCATCACTGCAGCTGATGGGGTGCTTCTGCTCCCAGCCTGATGAACAACCTGGTCATGCTAAGCTGAGGCCTGCCGCTGCCCCATGTGCTGTCTGATGGTGATGGGGTTGTCAGCATTCTCTGTCACTGCTGTTTAATGTTGTGTCTGTTTCTGCGCAGTTGTACCAGTCTTGCCCACAGCATGCGCACATGTACGCTGTGTTTCTTTACTGATTGTGGTGCTTGTGACTTCTCGGGTGCGCTTGCCATGCTGCTGTGACACACATGTGGTTATTCCCTCGGCAACACCTTCCTGCAGGCTCACAGGCGCTGCCGCCAAGGCACCGCTCGCTGGGGACCGTGGATCTGCAGCAGCCCACGGGCCTCACTGCTGTTGTTGCTGGGCTGCCCACCTCAAGCAGCTGCTTGGACCTGCTGACAGCCGGCAGCACATCTTCACTCCCTAGCAAGCCAAGCAAGCTGCAGCCAGCAGCCACAGCACCAGCCGCAGACAGCAGCAGCGTCAGCAGCAGCAGCAGCAGCAATACGGCACAGCAGCAGCAGCAGCAGAGGTCGTCGCTGGATGGTGTCGCATCAGCAGTGCTGAGCAGCATCGGCAGCCTCAACAGCAACCAGCAGCTCGACAGCAGCCGTGGCTTGTCCAAGCTTGGCAGCGTGAACGCGAGCGGGGGCTTGGCGTGGTGCGTGCGGCAGGCTGAGGCGCGGGCTGCCGCGCTGTCCGGCATCCGTGCCATGCCGGAGCGGCCGCTGGCGCTGCTGTACCAGCTGGTGGAGCTCATGAAGGTATGTTGGCGCTTGACCAGCTGGTTACCCCTGTTTTACTACATCTGCCAGCGTGTAAGGAATGTGTCGTGTGCACTTGCAGCCACTGAAGTTGGTATGTGTGCTCGTCGACTTGTACCGCTTGCCAGTGAAGCTGAATGCTTATGTCTGAGTGTGTTCAACTTGATCACCGGTCTGGCTGCTCATGTTATTTTCAGCCAAATTGCCGTATGCTGCAATCAGCCTTGAGTGTGTGGCGAGATTCAGCCGGCAGTCACAGGTGTGATACTAACGCCCTAAGTATGTGCGTTGCAGCTCGCACAGTACTTTGCCCAGTAGCGTGCTGATGCGGTGCTGCTGCGCAGGTGCTGGTCGACCAGCTGCGTGAGAAGTGCCTGGAGGAGCGGCTGGACCTTGCAGGCCCAGCAGCGGCGGCAGCAGCAGCAGCTGCAGCAGGAGGCGGCTGCAGCGGCAGCGCCGCCTACAGCAGCCTGACCACCTCGCCCGACGACTGGCGCCTGGACGAGCACAAGCCCTGCAGCGGCGAGCGCCTGCTGCTTATGTTTGACAGGTAGAGAGGGGGCCGCATGTCACTGCTATCCTTGCCTACGGCTGTGCTGGGTTAACAGCAGTGCTATTTGAAGCTGCGTGTGTGCATGCGTGTGTGGTTCTGCAGCAAAACCTGCTGTTTGCATGCATGCCTGGTGTGTGCAGCATGCTACTGCATTACACGCAGCTCTTGCAATGGAGTGCGGCCGTGGCTTCCAGCGCCTACATGCCTCTTTGCACGACCGCGTTGCTGCCGGCTATGTCCTGTTGCTGGCCAGGTGGCGCAAGCTGCTCAAGTCGTTCTTTAACGAGAAGAAGCAGCAGTTTGACATCAGCAAGGTGCCCGACATCTACGACAGCGCCAAGTACGACGCCATCCACAACAGCCACCTGCAGCTCACTTGCCTCAAGGTGCGGCGCACGGCTGACACTGGTGCAGCACAGGGCAATTCTCGGCCCACTAGCATGCCCACGAAGCCTGACAATCTAAACGCAGCTGCACTTTCCGGCAGGGGAAACAGGTTCATGTTTCTAGGTTTGAGAAGTTTTGGAGTATCACCGCGTGTTGCGCACCCCACTTCTCTGCTGTTGCGCTGCTGGCCGCAGGAGCTGTACAGTGTGAGCCGCCAGCTGGCGAGCGTGGTGGTGCCGCACGAGTACGGCCTGGACGGGCCGGGCAAGCTGCTCATCGGCAGCAAGATCTGTGCCGAGCTGCTGGGCAAGCTGCTGTGTGACCTCGACTCCATGAAGGTGAGGGGAGGCATGCTGCCGCGCGCAACTGCTGCGCCTAGGGGGCTGGTGGTGGGGTGGGGTGTGGGCTGCTGCTGCTGCTGAGAGGTCTGCGAAGCGGTACTGGGCATCAGCTGTGGCGTGGCCTGGCTCACGATGAGGGTGGGGAGAAGGAAACGTGTGCTGGTGCTGTTTGAGGCGGCTTGAGATGGGGGTGCAGTCATACGGGTACAGATTGCACAACCACCATTCTGCGCAATGCATGCAAACATTCTGGAGCAGTGCTCCCTCCTCTTTCCGCCCCGGTGGGGCGCGGGGCCGATGGCACTGATGCTATGGCTTGAATGGGTAGTAGTAGTATGATGATGATGATGATGATGATGATGATGATGATGATGATGATGATGATGAACCACCATTCTGCAAAATATAAGAATATATTTGATTCTGTGTCGCTGACAGGTGGCATTCTTCTGTGCACCAAGTATGTGCTCGCATCGCCCAGCACAGCATCGCGTTCTGCACAAGTGCTGCTTGCTGCGGCTCGTAGCGTACATCAGTGATGAAGATGCATCGCTGTGCTGTGTCTTCCGCAGGAGGAGTCCATCATTACAGCAGCCATTGAGGCAGAGACAGCAGCGGCGCACGCAGCGGCAGCAGCAGAGCGCGCGGCCACCGGCGGCCTCAGCCGCAACGCCCGCGCACGCGCCAACTCGCACGCCAGCCTGCTCAACGGCCGCTACGACGCGTTCGACTCTGAGTTCGGGCAGATGAGTCTGGAAGATGAGCGCATGCGGCCTGTCCGGCCGGTCTCTGCCGCCAGGTCATCCAGCTTCTCTGTCGCCGGCAGGAGGGCAATGGCAGTGGCAGCTGAACTCGAGGTGCAGGCGAGGGGAGGGGAGGCTGACCGAGCAGCAGACGATGACGCGGCTGGGGCGCCAGCTGTTGCGCTGCTGGGCAAGCGCGCGGGTGGCGACAGCAGCTGCAGTAGTGAGACAAACGCTCCGGTGCAGCAGCAGCAGCAGCAGCAGCAGGGTGGGGACACCGGCAATGGTGAGCAGCAGGACAGCCAGGAGGAGGAGGAGAAGGAGACGCTGCACCGGTTGTGCCCCACATATGCCAGTGATGTGAACAGCCCGCTGCGGCACGTGCGCACGCGCATCTACTACACCAGTGAGAGCCACATCCACTCGCTGGTCAACGTGCTGCGCTACTGCCACCTGTCACCCCCGCCTGGCAGCACTGGAGCAGCAGCAGCAGCAGCGGCGCCTGTGTCTAGCAGCGGTAGGGGGGTGTGCACGCCGACCAGCAGCCTCAGCCCATGCCCGTCTGTTGCGCCAGGCATGGCAGCTGGGCAGCCAAACAGCAACAACAACAGCAGCAGCAGCAATGTCAGCAGCCCTACCCGTGGTGCTGCTGGTACAGCGACAGCAGCAGCCACTGCGGCAGTAGCCGCAGATGGTGGCACAGCGGCAGCAGCTGCTGCCAACATATCAACTGCTTGTGAAGGCAGCGTTTTCGCGTCAGCTGCAGCGGCTGCTGCTGTTGGGGCGGCCGCAGAAGGGCCTGCCGTGCATCAGCAGCAGCAGGGCCAGCCCCTGATAACTCCTGAGGCGGAGCTCCTGCTGGCCAACACGTCTGAGTTTGACTACCTGACGCACATCGTGTTCAGAATGTACGAGAACAAGCAGGTGGGCGGAGGCTGAAGCGGTTGTTGTTGGGGGGGTTACATTGTCTTTTGAGCACTGCTTCGCTGATGCGGACACCCCTCTGCGGCCTGAAATGTGCAAGTCAACACACTAATGACTCGCGCTGTACCAGCTCACCTCTGTGCACATACGTATATGTGTGCTGGTGTGTGCTGACGTGGGCTCTCCTGCCAGTTGCCCAGCTGCTAGCTGCTGCTGCCAGCACTGAACGAACCCCGCCTGATGAAGCACACTGACTTCTGACAAAGCATGGCGAGTGGTGCTCCAGACCTTGTTCTGCCATGGTGCCTTTGACTGTTCAGCTGCTGCTGCTGGTGCTGGCCCTGTTCTGCTTCCTCGCGCCCTGCAGGTGCCTGTCGACTGTCCAGAACGCTTCCTGGTGGAGATCCAGTTCAGCAACGGCGCCAACTACGACCCCACCAACGAGCAGGCCATGCTGCATGGTGTGCCGCACACGCTGCCCACGCAGCCGCGCCGGCTGCTGACACCCGTGCCCGGCGTGACGCTGCACGGCTTCCAAGAGCTGGTGCGCAAGTACGCCGCCGGCAAGAACACGCCCAGCAACTACCAACTGCAGGTGAGGCCCTTCCGCAGCAGCTGAGCTGCTTTTTGCGGTGTGATTTCTTGCGCTTGCTGCATCGCTGGTGTGTTGCTGCAGCCTGGCGGCCAGCCACAGGATGGAACCCTTTGCGGAAGCTGCTGCGGCCCCAGTCAGCGCTAACAGCGGTGCAGGTGCTCTCCTGCCCGGTTGGTGTCTTTGGTACAACCGTGCATCCGGGTTGTCTGCTGTGGGGGCCAGACGGTGCAGGTGGCAGCATGGACGAATGTGCATTACATGCTCAGCAGGCCGTAGGCGCTGCCGTCTGGTGAGTTGCTGCGGCGCATGCCGCGCCTGCGGTTCTGCTGTTAGCGCCATAGGCAGGCGCTGCTCGTAGCTCGCTCATGACTTGTAGCCACTGGCTGTCATGATGCTGCCGTTTTGCCATGGCTGCCGTGTTGCCACGCAGGTGGCACTGCGTGCGCCACTGAGCGCCACCAACAGCCATGCGCCCAGCAAGGTGCCGACGCCCGGCCCAAGCAGGCAGGCCAGCGGAGCCCTGCCGCCAGCATCGGCAGCAACCACAGCGCTGATGGCCACAGGGCCAGGCATAACCAGCTCTGCGCCGCTGCCTGCCAATGTAGTGGCAGCAGTTGCGCGAAACTGAGCTGACACCATGTTACATGACAGCAGGGAGGACAGATGTGCAATGAGAATGCATGTGCATCATGTGCATGATTTGCTTCGGGCTCTGACTAGTGCTGGCAATTGCCAGTTGCCACTGGTGGGAAGGTTGCTTGCCGTGGGTATGTCTTTGCCTTGGAAACAGGGACTGGGGAATCAAACATAGTTGTACGTGTTTCGTGATCTGGATGTTCACCAGGCCACGCTGTGAAATTTCGTGGGCTTGAGCCGCGGCAGTATTGGCCAAACCCCAGAGGATTAGTGGGGAGCCACTTCGTTTCTTTCTGACAGAGATCAACCAGAGTTGGTCTGTACAAGTAACACCATACTCTAGGAGTTTAACATACTTGAGGAAACGATGCTGGAAGTCGTGGACAAGTGCCCCAGCATCCAGCTTTGTACATTCATACCTGCGTCCTACAACTGTTGAGGCACTGTGGGTTTGACACTTTAGCTTGTGATTGCCGCATTTGCTGCATTGAAATGTGTAACATGTCTTCTTGCAATCCTTATCATTGACAATAAGCCGGGGCAGATCCTGGACATCAGTGGTGTCTGCAGCGGCAGCAACAGCAGGAGCAGCGGCAGCAAGTGGTCAAGGAGCAACTCTGCATCGCCCTGCAATGCTAATATCAACCTAAACTCTAAACTCTGAGATATGAAATACAGTACGACGGATGTGTGGCTGTCTCGTGGCAACAGCTGCGGCACTTTGTCGTGCTGCAGGCGAGTGCTGAGTTACGACAACCATGTGCAGGGGGATGCCTCGGCTGCTTAAGCATGTACGTACCTGCTACCAATAGCTTAAACCACTTACAAGTGCTTTAAAGCATCGCGATGCAGCCAATTGGCTGGCTGGCTGCAGGAGCAAGACAGTAACCGCCTGCACGGCACACCTGCGGCGCAGCCTCGGAGGTTGGCCGCTTCTGCCAATTGTCGCGCTTGTACAAATGCGCGTCATGATAACAAGCATTTTCGGAGCATGCATGCAGCCATGTACGCTCTTGTGGCCTGCGGTTTCCGTCACTCAGAAACGCCCGGCACGTTGACAGCAGAACGTTCTGCCAGCACAGATCGAGCTACGCTCCACAAATTTATATGAAATATACAGCAACAACAACAACATATGTGGTGCGTCGCTCGATCTTTGCTGGCGGAATGTTCTTCCGTCAACGTGCCGGCCGTTTCTGTCAACTGAAACCGCAGGCCACAAGAGCGTACATGGCTGCATGCATGCTCCGATAATGCTTGTTATCATGACGCGCATTTGTACAAGCGCGACAATTGGCAGAAGCGGCCAACCTTCGAGGCTGCGCCGCAGGTGTGCCGTGCAGGCGGTTACTGTCTTGCCTCTGCAGCCAGCCAGCCAATGCTTGAAACCAATTGTAAGTTGTTTCAGCTACTAAATGTAAGTACGTGCATGCTTTTTGCAGCCGAGGCGTCCTCCTCTACATGGTTGTCGTAATGCAGCACTCGCCTGCAGCACGACAAAGTGCCGCAGCTGTTGCCACGAGACAGCGTCACACACATCATACTGTATTGCGTACCTCAGAACTTATAATGTTGGTTTTCGCATTGCAGGGCGATGCAGAAGTGCTCCTTGACCACTTGCTCTTGCTGCTGCTGCTGCTGCTGCTGCTGCTGCTGCTGCTGCTGCTGCTGCTGCTGCTGCTGCTGCTGCTGCTGCTGCTGCTGCTGCTGCCGCTGCAGACAGCAGTGATGTTCAGGATCTGCCCCAGCTTGTTGTCAAATTTGGGTGAGCCCAAAGTGCCTCAACAGGTTTTTTACGCTGGTACAAATCTTTGGGGGTGGGGAGTGGGGCAACGAAGCCCTGGATGGTGTGTAACCAGCCCTGCTCCGGCCGGAGCCTCTCTCGGATCAGAGAGGTGATGCTGGCAGTAGCGCCAACTTGAGTGACACATTTTACACATGCACATGCCAGTACTGCTACATGTTGGTGTGGCAGCTGTTGCTCAGCCATGTTAGTCGTCGCTGTACATGCTTAGCAGCATTGCTTGCATGCACTGGTATCGACTGCTGGTATGGCCAGCCACTGCAACCTGCAGGATGGCTGCAGCCCAGCCTAGTACTGCTGCTCGGCGTGGGTTGCTGCCTGTTATTCTCTGCACCCACGCTGCGAGTTACAGGTTTGTTTGTTACTAAACACAACGCCGTCGTTTTAATATGGAAATTGTGCGTGGTTTTGGTACCTGGTCGGTTGACTGTGCGAGATGCTGAGAAACCGATACACCGATCAGCGCGCATGCGCATGCACGGCATTCGCACTGAATAGCACAGCATTGCTGTGAAAACTCAAAGAACAACATTTGTGAAGCGTAGCTTGATCTGTGCTGGCAGAACGTTCTTCCGTTGACGTGCCGGCCGTTTTGCTACAACAGAAACCGCATGCCATGATAAGGATTGCAAGAAGACATGTTACACATTTCAATGCAGCAAATGCGGCACTCACATGCTTAAGTGGGGCCCCCGCCACCATGGCTGTCTTGAACTAAAAAGCTCTGCTTCTACTCCTGCAAGCGTACATGGCTGCATGCACGCTCCGATGATAATTGCTCCCAAGGCACGCATTCATACATGCGCGACATATGGTAGAAGAAGCCCACCTCCGAGGCTGCGCCGCAGATGTGCCGTGCAGGCGGTACCTGTACTTCTGCCATATGTGCCAACCGGTTGGCATGTACGCAGCACTGCAGATGCACATGCACCTGCAATGTGCGAGCTGCCGTAAAGGTGCATACAAATACATAAGGCAAGCCAGATGCTCCAGAGCCACAGTACCATTACACGATCTTGCTGGCCGCTGCAGGCTTCACAAACAGGAAGTGCCCCACGCCCCACTCCTCGCCGCCGTTGAAGTTGAACAGCTCGCTGCAGGCCAGGTAAAACAACCGCCAGTACACAAACCACTTCAGAGCAGCATCATGACCGTACGTCTGCGGCAGCAGCAGCAGCAGAAGAAAAAACAAACAGGAACAATGATGTACAGAGGTTGACAAGGTATGACGAACACTGCAACTGTACATGCTAGTTAAAGCACTGACAAAGCGCGCAGCAGCGCAGCATGCGCAGGCAGCACTGAAGGTTACAGCAAGCAGACGAAGATGCATATTGTCCCGGGCGTGGCGTCAAGTGTGCTGTGCTGTCAATGTTTTCGATGTGTGACACACCAACCACACGCTCGTGTTGCACAGGTGTGTGAGCGCCGCTCTGAGCTGATGTGAGCTGGCCAGCAGGCCAACCAGGCTCAACAACATCAGGCTTTACACATGACATACAACTTTCACCCACACCCACCCACCCACAGCTTTCCTGCCACCATACCTGTGCAAAGATGGGCATGATCGCCTTCCTGAACTTGTCCTGGTTGGCCAGCCACGCCTCGCAGGTCTTGCTGTAGTGTTGCCCGTTGACCCACCACTGCTGCTGCAGCGCCAGGTGCTGCTGGAAGTACAGCAGCAGGTCAAGGCTGGGCATGGTGCCGCCGCTGAAGAAGTAACGAGCCATCCAGTCCGACTCATCCCGCACCTGCAGTCGTGAGCGAAGTGGTGTTGCGCAACAACAAAGACAAGTAAGGATCAAGGATGCAGCAGGTCCAGGCTGGGCGCAAGCGCTGCAGCTGGAAAGGAGAAGTGAAGAAGTAGCAATCTGATCAGCCTTGCCTCATCACAAAGGTGACGCGTCCAAGAGCGCTGCATGGGATTCATTGGATGCTGGCAGCATAGGATGCAGCACGCGTGACTGAAGAACTGCAGCCACAAGCATCCAGTACTGTCCGCAGGATCAGAGGCTGCCTCAACATCAGGCACCAGCAGGAGATGGTGCTGCCAGCTGCAGCTGCACCGCACCTCAAAGTGGTAGGGGCTGCTCTTGTGGCAGAAGATGTGCACGAACAGCGCCCCACCAGGCTTCAGCCATGTGCTGATGCGCCGCATCAGCTCCTGCAGCAGCAGCAGCAGCAGCAGCAGCAGAAGCAGCAGCAGGGGCAGCAGCAACGAGCGCCGGGCGAATAGGCAGAAAGTCAACCAGAGTATTGTGTTGTCAACTAATCAGTGGGTGGCAGCTAGCCCTGCTAGTAGCAATGTGTCAGCTGTGCAGTTGGCTGTGCTGCTGTTGCGGCTGCTGCTGCATGAGGACAGGTTTCCACACGTGCACTGTCAATGTCCTCACTGCGCTGCATTGCTGTTGCTCAGCTAGACGTGCAAGGTGCCACGTCTGCAGCAACCATGGCTGCTGTCTGTGTTTGCTGCACAGAAGCTGCTGCCCAGCTTTCCGCACACCCACTGCGTAGTTCTTCATGTGCTCAAACATCTCAATGGATATGATGCGGTCGTAAGTGCTGGGAGCCTGCAAGCACACAGCAGGAGAGGCATGGTTTGGGTGCGGTGTGCAGTCAACTGCAGAGCATGCCCAGTAGCACATGTAACACGATGCAGCCACGCACAGCATCCATGGCGCAAGGTGGCAAGGTGGCAGGCGCCAGCAGCCTGCTGGTGACAGCCACTGTGCTCTGTGCTGCCAGGCCCACATGGGGCCCTTGCTGATGTCTGAAAAAGAATATGCAATGTGTAGCTGGGCAGCAACAACACACCAAAGAGTTGCACTCTGTGACTCTCCGAGCCACATCTAGCATGTGACGCAACACTTGATAACAATCGGCCAACAACTGGCCACAATCATCTGTGACCGTACCTACTTGGAAGAGCCACCAGCCTGCTGTGGTCACTGCTGCATGCGTCACACCCCTAGCCCGCCCTCATGACACTCGCAAAGCACACCGCCAAGCAACGTAACTTATCAACAGCAGGCCCCAGCACAACCCACCTGGAAGTCCACCATGTCTGCCGTTATGACTGTCAGGTTTGTGACATCCAGGTCCCTGGCGCGCCGCTGGATGAACTCCCGCTGCGTCGCGCTGTTGCTGACCGCGGTGATGCTGCTGTTGGGGAAGGCCTGGGCCATGAACAGGCTCATGCTGCCCCAGCCGCAGCCCAGCTCCAGTACTGACTGGCCATCAGCCAGCTTGGCTCGCGCACAGTACAGCGCTGCAGGCGTTGACAGGAGCAGGATGAGTGCGGACAAGCAAGGTTTGGGGTACAGCAAGGTGACGTGAAGCCTACACGCATAAAATATGGCATAAATAGGTTCACGCTTGCAGAAGCTTCACGATGACAGCTGCGAGGCTTTTCAAAATACTAGAAATGATGGACGGCTGACATGCCCTGGCCTTGCTGCACAGCTGCTGCGTTGCAGGTTGTTGCTCTGCTGCTGCATTACCACCACCCAGTGCAGCTCCCATGACAGCTGCAAGCTCCACTGCAGCACGCTCTCATCCCCCTGGAGCGCACCCCTGGCATCAGGCGGTGCAGAAAGTCTGCTGCTGATGGCAGCGGTGTGGTCCCTGGGTTATTTTTTTTTGTGGCAGACGGGAGTAGTCGGCCCCACAATACTTTCAATTCAACCTGACCCTGACCTCATCCCCTCTGCCAACAGTCTGCCTGTTGAACCTCAGCTTGACACCGTACTGCAGCATCCTGCCCTGCCATGTCACTGCTGTCACAATGTGTCGCTCCCCTGCTCACCCAGCATGTTCCTCTCTGCTTCATTGAGTCCCTCCCCAGCGTTGTTGTACAGGCAGCAGCTGTACTTGAGGTGACGCCCCAGCACCAGCACAAAGTACTCAGTCGGCACCTGCACGAGAGCACAACAAGATATGCAGCAGGCACAGTAAGAACGCACCTCCTTGGCCGGGCTCTCGGTGGCTTTGTGCACATACTGTCTTCCGCACATGGGGAGCTGTCTAAACCACAGGGGAGTGCTGCTGTGGCTGCTGCAAGTGGCCCCGTCAGCTGCGGCCAGCACTATCCACTCAGCTGGCGAATGCCTTGCAGCTTTGCCTTTGTTTAGTGAGCTGCATCGATGCCAGCATGTATACTGCTGTATGCGTATTGCAGAGCTTGGTACAAACCTCGTAGTGCTGCTCATTGGCTGCTGCTGTCTGCACTGCCACCGGCAGGCACTTGAGCTCGTGCACAAATGCCATCTTGCGCTCCAGCTGCTGCTCAAGGCTACCACGCATCTGCGCAGCAGGAAAAAGTCATGCCAGCAGCATGTTGCAACATTGCAGAAGCAGGTGACGCAAGTGTTCATGCGGCTACGGCAGAGGTCCAGAATCCTTGCATGGCAAAGCTGCACGTGGTTGACATAGTTCACTGGCTACATGTACCATTGTCATGCAAGCACACTACTACTGCAGCCTGCAGGCTGCGCAGCAGCCGAGCACATCTCCGATCACCACACAAGTACCACTGCCATCCCCAGTGCTCTAACTGCCAGCACCCAGTGACTTGCACTCACAGAGAGCAACCTGATCTTCAACAGCAGGCGGATGCCGCGTCTGATGATGCAATCAGGCACTACATTCAGTTCTGTGACCCGCATCACTACTGTAAGGGTAGCATCAAAAACAGCGCCAAGCTGCAGCAGGTCATACAGCCATGTGAGCAGCCGTACAACCGCTGACTGTGCATGGTAACAAAGGCTCATTGTGTTCACTTTCGGGGGACAACTGAAGCAGCAACCGTGTGAACTAGGGGCTTTCGCCCGCTGCAATATGGGCCGCCCTGTCCAGCAGGCCCGTTGATGAGAATTACTTACAAGCTGAAACTACGATCGCGCATAATAGAAGAGCTCCTGGCTTGCCGTTGTGCCAACATAATAGTAACCCCATGTCATGTCAGAGGTACAAAAAGGTGTGCTTCTGGTGAATCTTCAAATCACCAGGAACGTATGATCAAGGTTCACATCCGGTAGCTGGGGTGATGCAGAGGGACCAGTGACATACCAACAGCTTGTTCACCACTGCGTCACTGACAGCACTAGGACCAGTTGCAGTAGAAGCAGCAGTAGCAGCAGCTCATGCAGCCATGGCCGTGCTGCTGGAAACCAGCAAAGGCGATATTGTGATAGATCTTTACGTGGATGAAACCCCCAACACCTGCAAGAACTTCCTGAAGCTGTGCAAGTGAGACAGCAGCAGCACACTCACATGATCATTTTGCAGCAGCACATGCACACCAGCGGCGGCATGAACGGTGTCGGCCTTCAAGTTTGATTGTCTCTGACAGCATGGATTCATTGCGTAGCACCGCCCAATCAATTGGCAGCGTATTGTGTTGTCAGGCTTGTGGGTGTGCCTGCAAGCAGATGTTCTGTATCATGCTGTGCCCTGCTATGCATATCACGCGTACCCATGCGCTGTTTCCCTTGCAGGCTCAAATACTACAACAACTGCATCTTCCACAATGTGCAGCGCAACTTCATTGCACAGACAGGAGATCCTAGTGGCACTGGCAAGGGTGGGGAGTCGGTGTATGGGTGAGCAGCTGGAGCAGCAGTCAGCAGTGGTGCAGGCAGGGACAGGTTTGCTGCTTGTGCTATACACACAGCTACAGCAGCAGCAGCAGCAGCAGCAGCAGCACTGCGACATGTGCAGCTGCGTTGGGCAGGCAAGACGTAGTTTGGGTGATGTGCTGCGCACCTGTTTCCTGTTTCATGCTCTGTTGTTCCAGCCGCTACTTGCATATGCCCTTACGGTGCAATGTTGCAGCGCGAATGACAGTGGACATGGCAAAACCCTCATGTCGCGTGCGGTGTTTTGGTTCATTGCAGGCTGATGTATGGCTCCCAGGCCCGCTTCTTTGACGATGAGATCAGCCCCAAGCGCAAGCATGCC
This sequence comes from Scenedesmus sp. NREL 46B-D3, assembly GCA_014080715.1. Taxonomy (NCBI): domain Eukaryota; kingdom Viridiplantae; phylum Chlorophyta; class Chlorophyceae; order Sphaeropleales; family Scenedesmaceae; genus Scenedesmus; species Scenedesmus sp. NREL 46B-D3. Next base: position 38,790 of record JACERP010000159.1, on the reverse strand, counting down.
AAGCGCGGCGCAGTGGGCATGGCCAGCGCCGGCCCGGGCCTGAATGCGTCACAGTTCTACATCACGCTGGGGGATGCACTGGACAGCCTGGATGAGAAGCACACGCTGTTTGGGCAGGTGAGGTGGCAGCAGCAGCAGCAGCAGCAGCAGCAGCAGCAGTTATGGTGATTTTATGCTGTGGTTTTACACTGCAGCACGCAGCAGCACCAGCAGCAGTTGATGTGCTTGCAGGGCGCACCACCTTCGAGACATTCCGTGAATTATGATTGCACACTGAATTCCGCAGGTTGCTTGCCCAGGCGTAAGCACACTCAAGACTGTTGCAGGGCACCAACCATGACGTGTGGTGCTGATGCTAGGCTCAGACGCAGCAGAGTGGTGGTGGAGCGGCACGTGGCAGCCTGCTGCCCCCTTGTATGGAGTCCTGTGCATCTCCTCTGCTGTCGCCTGACATATGATTTTCCGTTGTTGACAAGTGGTTGTGTGGCTGTTGGCCAATGCAGGTGAGTGAGGGCCTGGAGGTACTGGAGGCGATGAGCGAAGTGCCGGTAGACTCTGCTGGGCGGCCCATGCAAAACATACGGTGAGCAGCAGCAGCAGCAAATTGCGGCAGCTGCAGCTGACATTCACTGCTGGTGGCTGCAGAGCGGCGGTGCATGCCTGACATTAGTCACTAAACCAGAGGGTCACCAGGCGGTTCCCGCTGGTGGTTTGCGAATCTGTTGCCAATCTGTCGTGCACCTGACAACTTGGGTGTGCTGCTACATGTGTCTAATATCGGAGCTAAAAGCGAGCAGGGCTGGCATACCACCTGCACACACGTGTGTGGCACCGTCGCTCACTGTCTTTGTGCTGTGTGCTGCCGCTTGTGTGTCTTGTGGCTGCTGCAGCATCCGTCACGCCATCCTGCTTGACGATCCCTTCGACGACCCACCACAGCTGGCAGACCTCATGCCAGATGCCTCCCCAGCACCGCAGTTTGAGCAGGTGAGCTGTGGGCACCAGCAGTAATGGGCACTGGGCATGAGTCATGGCAATTGCAGCAGGCAGCGGCAGGGAGCATGTACATGGAAGGAGGTACTTTCCAGGCTGTTAACAGAACAAGTGTAGGGTGTCGACCAACGTCGTGCACACCTTGTGGCGCTCCAGTCTCACCCCTGGATCGTCCGCTCCTGATGACGCAAAGGAAGGGTGCCTGGAGGGCACCCATTGCCTGCCAAATATGTGGCGCCAGCGAAAAGCAGTCGTTGGAAGTAGAAGCGTGCCATACTGGCTGATTTGCACTTCTCGTTCTTGATTGTCTGCTGTTGGTCTGCTGATTGTGACTAGGGGGGCTGCCTGGGGAGGGGCCTGGTGCCAGTCAAGGATCCGAGATGGGTAGGGAGTCCACGGCGCTGAGGCACACACTACCACCACGCACATCACATGACAACACAGCACGTTACATCACATGCTCCACCCATCAAGAAGTGGGAACCCCATTCAGGAGCCAACACAAGGCTCCATAATGTCACACACATTGTTTTATCCCCAGCCATCCACTGCTGTCTCTCACTCTTGTCCTCTCTCACTGTTATTCCCTCTCACTTTCGTATCGGGCGGCCGCCTGGAGGAGGACTGGGTGGAGGACGGACACGCACTGCTGTCTCTCACTCTTGTCCTCCCTCACTCTCCCACAGGGCGGCCGCCTGGAGGAGGACTGGGTGCTGGTTGACGACGAGCATTCACTGCTGTCCCTCACACCTCTCCTCTCTCACTCTTGTCCTCTCTCACTCTCCCACAGGGTGGCCGCCTGGAGGAGGACTGGGTGCCGGTGGAGGGCGAGCACTCATTGCTGTCCCTCATACTTCTCCTCTCTCACTCTTGTCCTCTCTCACTCTCCCACAGGGCGCCCGCCTGGAGGAGGACTGGGTGCTGGTTAACGATGAGCATTCACTGCTGTCCCTCACACTTCTCCTCTCTCACTTTTGTCTTCTCTCACTCTCCCACAGGGCGGCCGCCTGGAGGAGGACTGGGTGCTGGTTGACGATGAGCATTCACTGCTGTCCCTCACACTTCTCCTCTCTCACTCTTGTCCTCTCTCACTCTCCCACAGGGTGGCCGCCTGGAGGAGGACTGGGTGCCGGTGGAGGACGAGCGGCCAGCGGAGGAGATCGAGAAGGAGTCGCGGGAGGCTGAGGCGCGGAACAGGGCGGTGGTGCTGGAGATGATCGGGGACCTGCCGGAGGCCGAGGCGAAGCCGCCCAGCAACATGCTGTTCATCTGCAAGCTGAATCCGGTCACGACAGAGGAGGACCTGGAGATCATCTTCAGCAGGTGCGGCACGCGCACGCGCCGGGGCTGGGTCCAGCAGGCATGACCATGAGCATGTTGTAACTCTCCAATTGGGTGTTTGGCAGTGCTCACGTGGACTCGGTACTGCTGCTTTTGACTCGTTGAAAGCTTGTCTGGAACAGCTGCTGGTCTAGTTTGGCTGGCGGGAACCTAATTAATGGCGCTGCGCTTGCATGGCGGGCTGACACGCGGTGTGGTGTAGCTGCGTGACGTGAGTTGACTGGCAGCTGCTCATCTTGACAGCCTCCAAGCACATGTAATTGTTGTGGCCCACACATGCCATTGACAGTTTGAGCATGCTCTGTACACACAAAAGTGCGCCTGGCCTCACCTGCTGTGCCCCGCTTTGCCGCAGGTTTGGCAACGTGACGTCATGTGACATCATCAGGGACTTCAAGACGGGCGACTCGCTGTGTTACGGCTTCATCGGCTACGACAACGACGCCGCCTGTGAGGCAGCCTACTTTAAGATGAACAACGTGCTCATAGATGACAGGTGCGCTGCACTGCTTGGAGGCCTGCGATGTGCTGCACGAGAGCATGTGTGTTTGTGGCTGCATGCACTTGTGGAAAACCTGTCAGCCTCTTTCTATTTTGTGTTGACAGTGCAGAGCAGGAAAATGTAACATAACTTTGGGGTTCAATGAGCATCCTGGCTGATCTGCAGGGTGTGTTGTGTTTGTTCATCAAGTGGTGCCAACTGCGCCACGGCTGACTTCAGATGCTCGCAGCTGACTCGAGCCAGCTTTTCTGTGTAGCATCTAGGTACCCCTACTCCTCCAGTTGTTGATTGTGTCTGCTGCACCCTTCCTGTTGCTGCTGTCGCTGCCTGCAGGCGCATTCGTGTGGACTTCAGCCAGTCTGTGAGCCACATCTGGAAGCAATTCAAACGGCACGGCAAGCGCGGTGGCACCACAGATATGGCAGCAGAGGCAGCAGGGCATGAGCGAGGCAGGGTTGCTGGAGATGCGCGCTTCGAACGGAGGGAGCAGCCACAGCAAGGTAGCAGGGGCATGTTGCTGTTCGACCACCATGATGCACAACTGCTGCAGCAGCAGCAGCAGGCGGGGCGTGGGGCTGGTGACGAGCGGCTACAGCGGCGCTGGGATGCGCCAACAGCACCAGCGGCAGCTGCTGGCGGCGGTGGGGGCAAGCGCAGCCGCAGTAGGAGCCATGGCAGGGCCAGGGGCCGCAGCCGCAGCCAGAGCAGCAGCAGGAGTCGCAGCCGCAGCAGAGACGGCGGCGGCAAGAAGCACAAAAAGCAGAAGAAGGAGAAGCACAAGAAAGAGACGGCGCACAAGCACCGCAGCAGGGAGCATAGCAGGGATCGGGCAGCAGCAGCAGCAGACAGCCGAGCGCAGCTGCAGCAGCACCCAGGTGGTCGTAAAGGCCACCAACAACGCGAAGAACAGCGGGATGAAGGCCGCAGGCGTGGGCGCGAAGGAACGGGTAATGAGCGAGCCGGCAGCAGGGACGGCGACAGGCATGCAGCAGGTCATGAGCGGCGCAGATCACGCAGCAGAGAACGCTCACGAGAGCGACGCTATGATGGTGGGGGAGGGAGGCACAGGGATAGCCGAGACAGCGGCAGGCGTGACTACGGCGGCAGCAGCAGCAGATACCGCTAGCCGGCATGCCTGCGCAGGTCTCAACGCTGCTCAGCAAGTGCGTGCTGCGTGGCATGGGCCGTGATCTGGACGCTGCAAAATTGCCAAGGCATTTCAAGGCAAACAAGTGGCACCGCGGCCTCTGTCTGTGTGCTGGCACTTCTGGCATCCGCCTTATTCTGAATCTTTATGCTTCTGGCATCCGCCAGACGGGACTTGAGTGCTACTTGGGTGCAGCTTGGTGCCCGCTTATGTTGACTGTGTTTCGTGATTTCCGAATTACCAACCCGAATTACCAAAGTAGGGCCACTGGCCCACCCGCAAAGGAGCCAAACAAGGCTCATGGGGTCCACAAAACTCAAAAGAAGACCATCAACCGGAAGAAACCGCAACCTCAACAAGCTCAGAGAGCTCAGAACTCAGAGAATCAGTAACTTCAGAAGCACTACTAGTAATGCCATCACTGGGAAGCAACAAATGTGCCAACTCTGGATCGCTACGTACCAGTAAGCAACTGTGTATGAAAGCAGCAACCTTACTTTGTCTTTGCCGCATAAAGTCTGCCAGACATCGCCCGCTTGGGTTTGCTAATGCACTTGGGTTCTGCCAACCACCGAACTCATCAAACAGACACCAAAAACGCTCCCGGACTAGCTCGTAAGCATCACACTCAAATACCACGTGGAACTCATCCTCAACCTGGCCAGCAGCGCATCGGGTGCAAAGCCGCTGATGTCTAGGTAACAAGGAGTTGCCAGCCCTCTCCCACCGACCAGTAGCCACGCGCAAGTCATGTGCACCCAGACGAAAACGCATCAGTGACGACAGGTGTACTTTGTTGAGGCCAGCAGTGTTGTGCACATAGTCTGGACACCAGCCAGACGGCTTTGACATGTCTAGTTCATCAAGTGATGTGCATGCAAACCAGCTTTCGTACGTAGAATGCATGACAGTATCAGAACCAGCAACTCTGGGATCGGTGGGTAAATCATGCCACTGCTGATACAACCAAAACTGAAAAGCCTCATGCACACAGCGCATATCAGACTCCTCAAGGCAGTGCAGACCGACCAGTGCATCAGGTATGTCGCCCAACGTGCCCGTACGGGTATGCAACGTGCGCACAAGGGACCTAAACTGCCAGAACCACAAGGACTTTTGCCTACCCTGATCAGCGCTGCTTGGGTAGGTGCGCATACTGAGGTCTCATACTGAGGATTTCAATACTCAACGTATGGCTGACATCGGCGTACTTGACTACATATACTATATAGTAGTATAGTAGAGATCTATGTACTAGTAGTAGCTGCCAGTTGGAAGCATCACTTCCGTGCGCGTGCAGTGACGTCATCCAACCGCTGCAGCCGCTGTGTATGGTCAGGGAACTCCAGCAGCAGCTGCTTCAACTCTTCATCAACAAGCTTCATCGGCACCTGCATACACAGCAGCAGAAGGTCACGGTGCAGGTCAGGCACGCATCCCAGCAACCCCTACCCTGTAGCGTCGCCTTGCTGGACGTGCAAACAAGATCCACAATGGCTGCATTGCCAATACGGACGGTCCTGCAATACTTGTCTTCTTGCAACCTTTGTCAACGAGCTTGCACAAGCATGGCTGATTCAGCTGCCTGCCCACAAGGCCACCTATGTGAAAGGAGACGGCACTAGCATTCAGTGTGTACATGTGCGGCTGTGGTTGGCAGCTCCCGAGTAGCTGACAAAGGCTGCCTTATATAGGCCGCATATGCGGCAGCGCTTGCGCCAGCATGCACCTTGACGCCCACGCACTGCGCATGGGGTGCATGCCCAGCAGACAATGCCCCACCTGCACCAGCAGCTCCTCAGGCACCTCAGCCTGTCGCACCAGATCATGCGCCTCAGCCAGCAGCGCAGCCTGCGACAGCACAGCCTGCAGCAGCAGCAGCAGCAGCGGCAGCGAGATGCCTCACTACATGTTACAACCGCGGCCCAGGGTAGGTGCTGTTTGTTAATTGTTCATCACAAACCAACCAAGCCTGCGCAATACTTAACGCTTGGACACTGTCCGAAGAACACATGACATGTAGTAGGCATCTCACAGCTGCTGAAGAGTTGCACCACCGACGCATCCGGCACTCCTCACGCACACCACTGTGTGCTTACCTTTGCACTCTGCCGCAGCCGCGTGTGTTTGCTGCTTGCCGCCAGATGCACCAGTGCCGGCAGGCAGCCAGCAGCAGCCACTCGGTAGCAGTCGGCATTTTCAGCTGCGGTCAGAAACTTGAGGCACACACACACGTTGCAGAAGTACGCCTCGCTCTCACGTGTCAGTGTCATGCTGCCACCTTTCTTCTTGCTGCTCTTTGCCCCCTTGCCTGCACAGCAGTCGCAGCGCAGCCGCTATCTGGTGAATTGATGACTGGTGAGTGCAGCACCCTCAGCACCGACCTTGCAGTGTGTACCTTGCTACCCCGTACATGGACGCTGGCTTCTATGTCACCCGTGCAGACAGCACAAACAGGGCAGCTTGCAGCTGAATTTATGCTCCCACGCTCTTGAACCCAACAGACACTACTGCATCTACCACAGCCTGGCGTGCATCAAGTCTGCCGCATTCGACAGCGGGTGAAGCCGGCGTCGCTTGCGTGCGCAGTCTTGCATGACGGGTCCGTGGGTCTGCATTTCCCTGCGTTGTCTCCTGCTAGATCGCACTGCAGTGCTGCTGCTGCTTCCAGCCTGGCAGGTCCACACCAGCAGGCACGCACCTCCGCCACCGTCTTGACTGGCTTTCACAGCAGCCTGCAGCAGGGCTGCCAGCCGCGAGGCGCCCAGCCGGCCATGCGCGGCCCTGCACAGCTGCGGCAGCTGCACAAGCTCAGACACCACGCCAGCGACTGCACTGCGGGTGGCGTCCGGCACAGGCCCCTGCCAGTTCAGTGCTGTGGCGTTCTTGCACAGCAGCGGCTGGGTCGGTTGTGGCAGCTGGGGTGGCTCGCCAGCAGGGCAGGGCATAGTGAGGGGGCGCGGACCCTGAAACAGCAAGCGTGCATGCACGGCAGACAAGCACTGCCTGCGGTGGGTGACTTGTATGTGAAGCAGAAGAGCACAGAAACAGCGTGCCATGCTTCTTGCCTAGGAGTTACAAGCAGCAAGCATCAAGGCATACAGCGGCCAGCAGCCAGCAGCCGGCAGCCAGCGGACAGTGATCAGCAGGCACATGCAGATGTGGAGCATGCCCTACGCCCTCACTCACCACCCAAAGCTGCACTGCTTGTGAAGTACTGCCAGCTACAATTGACGCAAGCCGAGGCCCACTCATCTTGCAACGTGTTGCACCCGGCCTTACTGCTGCCTGAGCCGTAATGCGTGATCTATCATCACCACACTGTCAGATGATCTTTTTGCCGCGATCACATAAGCTGCAACTCATCGTTTTTGGTCCGCTCGCACCTTGCCTCTTGCACGGGCGGCTGCAGTGCAACCCGAGGCGTCCGACCCTGTGCAGGAGCCTCCCCGCATGGCCATGCTGCTCTTGGAGTTGAGGGCCCAGTCGGCAGGCCTGCCCTCTGCTGCTGTTGCGCCACCCTCGCCCTCACCTATGTCTGGCAGCCGATTCGACCTGCAACATTATGCATGACAAGGCAACACGGCCCTCGGCAGGTCTTGTGGAGAATGCGGCAGCTGGGCGGTGTGCAGAGCGAGCCAGACTGGAGTTTTGCAAAGAGCGCACTCCGAGCGCATACATAGCAGCGATCTGTGTTTGGTTTGCGGCGTTGGGACAGATGCACAGCCACCAGAAGCATGGCTGGCGAGCGCAGCAGCAGGACAGCAGCAGCTCACTTGTTGACCATGATGCTCCTGACGGCTTTGCTCTGCGACGTCGCGCCTGCCTCATCCAGCGCACCCGTGCCTGTCCTGCGCGGCGTCAAGCTGCCTCTCATGAGGCTAATCGCATGGCTGGCCAGCCCCAGCGCCCGCGTGCCGCCTGTCGTGCTGCTGCCAGCCATGGCCTGGCCTGACGCTGTGCGCTGCCATTGAACGTCCTGCTGCTGCTCGGCGCTGTCTTGCTGGCTTGCACCTGGCAGGGCGATTGTCACGTGAGGAGGCTGTGGCTGTGCTGCCAGCGCTGCTGCTGCTGGGGGTGGGGGTGGCTGGAGGATGTGCTTGTACTCCTGCTGCTCCCAGGCAACAACGGTTGCAGGAGGGGCCCCAGCAGGTCCACAAGGATTTGAATGGCACCTGCACCACAAACGAGGAGGGCGCAGGTCGCCCGTCAGCGGCTGCACAGCTGGCAACGCGCACGCCTCCTGCCAGCCCCGCGATGCAGCACGCGGTGCAGTCATATGATGAAGCCACAACATGCCACCGCGAATGCTGCTGCTGCAGCACTCGCTGCTGATGGGCAGCTGCCCACCCGACACACCAGCGCAGCAGCCAGCAGCGCTCACCAGGACCTTCACCCAGCTTGGCTCTGCTGTCAGGCGAAGCCTCGCAGAAGGCCTGCAGGCAGGCAGCCGCAGCCGCCACGGCAGCGGCACTCTTGTGGCTGGCGGCGCAACCCAGCAGTGCCTGCAGCAGCCCAGCGGCAGCCGCCTCTACTGCTAGTGCTTCGTGCTGTGGGCGATGCCGAGAAAGGCAGCAGCGGCAGCAGCGGCAGCAGCAGCAGGAGGAGGAGCGATAGTATGTGCAGCAGCAGGTGTTTGCGCATCAGTCAAAATCACAGGCATCGCTGCTGTTCTACAGCGGGCTGATTGGTAGCGCAGCGGCGCTGCCAAAGGTGTAAGCACTTGCGGCTGGCAAGTTGCCGCTAAAACAGCATACGAATTGAAACGCAAGTGAGTCGCAAGGTGCTCACCCCTGCGACCAGGCTGCGCACAAAGTCTGCTGTGCTGATGGCAGTGGCATGGTCCTTGCTGCTGCTAGCAAGCAGCTGGCAGTACATTGGCCACGGCACGGCACCCTGCAGCGCCTTGAGCAGCACAGCCCGGCTCTACATACTTGAAGAAAACAGCAGCAGCAGCAGCAGCAGCAGCAGCAGCAGCAGCAGCAGCAGCAGCAGCAGTTGCTTGCACAACCCTTCCGCCCACTGTTGCGCTTTGCGCACCACCACAACACGCATTCTTCTCCTTGTGACAGCTGCATTGGGTATTTGTGCGGTGTTTTCAGCTGCATCACAGCTGCCAGCTACTGCCGCCTTTTGCCAGTTGCCGTCACACTCCCATTCACCAAAGAATGTTGGCAGCAAGACGTGCCTGCTACTTCAATCTTTTTGCGGCTCTGCTGCTGCAACACCAGCAGTGTCCCTGCTGCAGCAGCTTGGCGTTGCCAAACTTTAATCCTCACTGCTGGCCAGTCTTGGCAGCTATGCAGAAACATGTGTACCGGCCCCCGCTGGTGCAGCATGCTCCGGCAGATGCTTCATCTGCTTGCTGGAAAGCTGGCAATGCGTGCCGCGCATGGCTGCTGCTGTTCTCACTGGGAGCCTGCTGGCCAGGCTCGCCAGCAGCGCCACAAGATGCCTGCTGCCACCTCCTGCCAGTGCTATATGCACAGCTCCCGGCTGCTGTGGCCACTCACTGTGGGGTGGCTGGCCAGGCTGGCCAGCAGCGCCACCACATGGCGGGGCGAGCACTCCCGGCAGGCCAGGCACGCGTGCAGCACCTGGCAGCAGCTGTCAGGCCCTGCCTTTGCTCTCACGACTGCCTGCTTGTGCTTGTCGTCTGCCTGACACAGCGTGAGCAAGATACCTGCAGCAGCAGTGTGTCGCACTGGCCTGGAGGTAGGTGCTGCTTCACATCATGCAATCACCTAGTCCTCTGCAGCTGAAACAAGCTTCTTGGTGCTGCCTCTTTTGTGTCTCCTGGTTGGATGGAGGTTGGGTACCCTCTCTGCAATAATGCACACCTGCACTGCAACAGCGGCCTATAGGCTTGCAGGGTTGATGGCAGTTTGCCGGTGCACATTGCCACAGCAGCAGCTGCCCTGTGCGCACCTGCTGCAATCGACTTGTCTGCTGTGGTGGCATCCTGGCTGTTCAGCGTCGCAAGGCAGCTGTTAACGACGCCTGCTGCTGCAACTTCTGTCTGCCCATCTTCTCCTCTGTGGCAGTGGTGCCACAGCAGCAGCCCAGCCTCTTGCTGCAGCCACACAGGTTTGCAGGAGTCATGCGCGCAGAGGATGGCAGCAGGCTAGCAGCACCGCCAGCGCTAGTGCGAGCAGGCAGCCAGCTGCAGACGTGCGCGTTGCTTGTTCTCTTTGTACCAGCAGCAGCATGTGGTGCGTTTGCAGCTGACTGGCCAAGATGAGTATTGGCACAGCCCTGCATGCTATGCGAGAGTGTGCTGCAAGTGTCCTTCTCCTGCAAGACGCCGTACGGCACGCTTAGCACCTACCTTGCTTACTGGCCCGTGTCCAGACCTCTGCACAGCAGAATAACACGTACCAAACGGATTCCACAGGAGCAGCAAGTTGGTGGGAACCTTGATGATGACCAAGCAGGCAGAACTGTACTGCACTCTGCTGTACCGCACAACGCAGTACCGTCATGTGCTGCTGAGGTGTGCAGGCTCACCCAGGCAGCTGCCAGCTGTACCACATCTCCCTTGATTTCGCACGTGCTTGCATCGAAGTACACGGAATGCTGCAGTGCCTGCTCTGCAATTGACAGGGGCTTTACAGGTGTTGCTGCTGCTTGTTGCTTAGTTGCCATAGCAGCATAAATTAAGCAGTAACTTTACGCTAGGCTCCCAAAAAAAAGGGTTAGTCACCGGCAAAAGCAAACGGGCAAAGTGAACCAACACGGCGGACTTCTGGCTTCGAATCGAAGAGTGAGCAAGTGTGAAGCCTGAACAGCAACCTGTCACTAATGCAAGAGGGTGCAGGTGGCTGAGTTTTGCCTGGTGGAGTTCACAACGCTTTGAAGTAAATACCTTTGAACCGAACACGGTCCATGTGCCCTGAAATCTTGTTCAGCCACAAAGGCGCACGTTGAGGCGAAGATAACCAGGACATCTCGCATCCGTGACTCATGTTGCGTATGTATAGTCCAAAATTTTAATTGGCTCTGTGTGTTCATTAATGTGGTAGCTGCAACTGCAGCAGGGTGATGCAGCAGCTCAGCGGCAGCAGCAGCAGCAGCAGCAGCAGCAAGGGCACAGCAGCAGCTGGTTTTAGTCGCCCTGGGCCACGTACACCACGCAGCATAGCAGCAGCAGCTGTCAAGCGCGCCAAGCAGTATGTTGCTCGCAAAGAGCTGCAGAATGCAGCCAAGCACGAGTACCTGAAGCAAGTGTATGAGGTGTGCTCACTCTTCACTGCTGGAGACATGCTCTTGATATTCAAAGCACCAGCAAGGCTTTGTGATTACCTGCACGGCGTTATTGGTTAACAGCTTGACATTACATCCTTTATGTGCGGCAGTTGTAGAGGCGTGCGTCCTCGTTACGCATGCTGTGCTGTGTCAGTTCGCATTGCGCTGCCTGCATCCACCTGAAAGATACAGCGCACTGCCCCTCAGCTCCTTTCACCCCCCCCCCCCGCCCCCGTTTATTAAGCTTAACCATCTGGTGCGGCTGTTGCCATGCAGGCTGCTGACCGCATTGAAGCTGATCATTTGGTGTTTGAGCTAAAGCCCAGCAGCCCCAGGCTACGGGCCCAGCAGCAGCAGCATGCAGCAACAGCAGAGCTCAACAGGCAGCTGGCACAGCAGATTCCGCAGCTGAATGACTGGCAGCAGCTGCAGGCATTCCTGCAGGAGCACAGCAGCGTGCTCAACTTCCTGGCAGTCACAGCAGTTGCATCACAAGCTGCTGCAGTACACAAGGTGGGCTGCTTGGCTGCTGTGATCTTGAAGCGATTGCACGTGCACTGTGTGCTGCGCTGGCTTGGCGTCATGTAGCAGCAGCGGTTGAAGCTGGTGACGGCCTTGCTGGTGTTCAACACTGCAGTCAGTGGCTGCAGGTCGTGTGTGCGCAGCAAGACAGTGTCAAAAAGGACTAGGCTCAGTTGCAGCATCACTCAGCAAAAGCAGCAGCAGCAGCAGCAGCAGCAGCAGCAGCAGCAGCAGCAGCAGCAGCAGCAGCAGCGACCGCTTAGATGGAGCCTCCTTAAACCGAGGTAGCTGCAAAGGGTCTTGCCCGCTGCCTCTTTGTGATGCAACACATCAACCGTCTGCTTCTGCTGCTCTCAGGCGCTTGGGCCCCCACCGCAGCAGGACTGCCCCGCCCTGCTGCAAGACCTGCCGGCACTGCTGCTGCAGGCCTCCAGTTGGTTTCAGCCGGCCCACTTTGCAGCAGCTGCAGCGGCGATGTGCAGCTGCGGCGTGACGGATGCGGAGTTCTGGGAGAACCTCGTTGCTGCCGCTGAGCACAAGGTCGGGGCGTTCAGCTTTGCGCAGCTGGCACAGGTCTTGACCGCACTGGCGACAGTCGGGTGAGCCCAGTGCGGCGCAGCAGGGAGAAAGATGTGCCCAGCATGCGTTTCAGCAGCAGTGCATGCCTGCAAGCAGATGGTGCTGAGACCTTGTGGGTGCATATGAATTTGATTGGTGTGGCTTGCGGGGGGCTTAGGTGTAGTCGGGTGCTGTGACACAGGTCGAAGCAGCAGCTGGCCTAGATTTGGCGCAGCAAGTCTTGGGGCGGCCGAGTTGTGCCTGCTGTGCACGTGACAAGTTTCGATCCTGCTCCCTGGTATGTAGGCAGCATACGCTGTGATGGCAACTGCAGGGCGGCGTGCTTGTGCAGCTGCTCAGCGGTCACGCAGGTTTGGGCATCGTGTGCCGCTGCCAGCGGCAAGGCAGGTGACGCACGCCAGGTTGATCAGGAGCAGCAGGAGCAGCGGCTGCACGCACCTCACCTTGCACCTGCAACTGCCACCATGTGCTGCGTCGCAGTTTCGTGCCGGACCTGCAGTGGGTTGAGCGCTGCTACCGGCAGGCCTCCAAGCACCTGCACGCGGCAGAGCCCGGGGACATCTGCGCCCTGGTGTGGGCCTGGGGCAAGATGGGCTACGTGCCGCGAGACCGGCTGTTCCTGAACCAGGTGGGCGGCCTGATGTGCGGCGTGCACTGGGACTCAGAGTCTAGGATTCAGGCCCCTGGCCTGTACGTGTGAACCCGCTTTGCATGGGTGGTTCAGTGAGCAGGTTAGGCAGCGGCACATTCCCTGGCGTGCACAGCAAGTAGCAGCAGCTGCACCCGCCTGACACCGCGCCTGCCTAGCAGAGACTGCAGCATGAGGTCATCACCGCTGCCAGCACCCGTCCCTGTGCATCAGCAGTGTGGGAGCCGTGCTGTGCTTCGCTTCCGCACCCGTGGGACACCGTGCTGCTGTATCGCGGGTGCAGCTTGAGCCTGGCCTCCGACCGTACTGCACATCATGCGTGTGATGTGCCGCTGCTCCGCTGCTGCAGGTGAAGATCATCAGCCGGCGCGCGTTTGATGCGCAGCAGCTCAGCGGGCTGCAGCTGGTGCAGCTGATGCATGGCCTGGCCCGCATGCCCCAGTACGCGCCCAACGCAGGCTGGCTGCTGGCGCTGTGCAAGCAAGTGCAGCCGCTGCTGCAGCAGGTCTCGCCAGGTGTGTGCGGCGCAAAACCTGCAGCAATACCTGCCAGCCAGCTGCTGGTTCCGTCATCAGTAGCGCGCCGTGTACTGCTACACACAAACTACGACTGGCGATGTGCCGACATCAGTAGCGCCCGTGTACTGCTACACAAACTACCGACTGGCGATGTGCCGAGGCAGCTGCCGCAGCAGGCCGACTGCTGATGCTGCTCTGTCTGCTGACAACGCTTTGTTGCGATCTTGGTTTGCTGTAGGTGATACCGTGGACCTGCTGCTGTCGCTGGCCTCTCTGGGCTATAAACCGCCAGACATTTGGATGCGTGCGGCACTTGCACGCATTCAAGACGGCTTCAGCAGCAGCAGCAGCAGCAGCAGCCGCGGCAGTCAACATGCCGTGCTGCTGCTGCCGCCCGTGGAGCTGCAGCAGCAGTTCTGGAGCAGCATCAGCCCAGCAGGCGTCACAGAGGCTGGCCTGCTGTTGTCAGCTGGTGCTGCTGGTCGTGGCAATGCCGCGGCGGCGGCAGCAGCAGCGGAGGATGGCCAGACAGCTGACACGCAGCAGGTGCCTGCTGCAGAGGAGCTGGAGCAGCTGCAGGACATGTTTGCAGCAGCAGAGGCAGGAGGGGAAGAAGCAGGCAGCCCTCCAGCAGCTGCAGCAGCAGCAGAGCGGAGGCAGCTCTAGAACAGCAGCAGCAGCAGCAGCAGGCGCTCAGTAGTGAACTAGCCGGCACCCTGCAGCAGCAGCAGCAGCAGGAGCTGAGCGTAGACCAGTTTGGTGTGCTCTGTTGGTGCCTCGGCCGCCTGGAGCACCAGCCGCCACCGCAGTGGATGCAGCAGCTGGGGCAGCAGCTGCTGCAGCGCTGCACAGAGGCGCCCGGCGAGGTGCTGGTTGATGCGCTGCTGGGCTGTGCCAGCTTGGGTTACATGCCGGTGGGGCAGCTGCAGCAGCAGCTGCTAGCCACGGCAGCTGAGGTGACTCCCAGCATGCAGCCTGAGGCGCTCAGGAGGCTGTGCCAAGCCTTAGTGATGCTAGAGCAGGGTCTGGAAGCATACGCAGCAGCGGATGATGCACAAGATGCAGCAGCAGGGGTGGAGCAGCGGCAAGAGCAGCAGCAAGCACTGGTGCGGCGTGGCAGGGGCAGGAGCAGACAGAAGCGCAGCAGGACGGCGACTGCCACCACCAGCACCAGCCGCAGCTCGGGTGGTAGCGCCTCTGCTCTAGCAGCTGCCAGCTTGCAGCAGTACCAGCAGCAGCAGCTGCCCCAAGTAGCCGAGGCGATTGCCCACAGGCAAGGCATCATCCTGTGGCAGAGCAGCACGCAGCAGCTGGCAGACGTGCTGGCTTTCATCGCAGCATCCGGCCTCCAGCCCAGCTCTGAGTACATGGCGACAGGCGTCAGCAGGGCGGTGGACAGGCTCGTTGACGGTGCGCCAACCACGTCTGTCGCAACGCTGCTGTGGAGTTTGGCAAGGCTGGGGTTCAAGCCTCACCCGCAGCTGCTGCATCAGCTGTTGGCAGCGCTGCAGCGCGGACTGCACCTGCTGAGCAGTCAGGACTTGGCAGACATTGGTTGGGCCCTGTGTACCCTGAAGCACAGGCCAGGGTCCGCTTGGCTTGGCGTGTACATGCAGCAGGTTGCGTCCAAGGCAGCATACATGCCGGAGCAGGCACTGACAGACGCGCTGTGGGCGCTGGCGTGCTTTGCGGCCGAGCCGGACAGGGAGTGGCTGAAGCGGGTGCTGCTGGCGGCGGGCAAGCTGGAGGTCTCGAACAGGAATGCAGCGGTGATGCTGTGGGCGTTTCAGCAGCTAGGGTTCCAGCCGCAGGCTGAGGGCTGGGGGCTGCAGCAAGGGGCAGCAGGGGAGGAGGTGCAGCAGGCTGTAGCAGGGCTGCTGCAAAGCGTGATGCAGCCTGGTGATGATGAGGAGCGAAGCAGCAGCAGCAGACGGAGCGCTTTGTGCTGGCGGCGTAGTGGCTTGTCTCGCCAGAATCGTCACCTTGCTGAGTGCTCTGGCCCTGGAAGCTACAGGTATAACTTCCTGCATTCATGCGTGGCTGCAATTGCTTCATACCGCGACCACTGTCACGGTTGAAACCGTCAACAGGCTTGGAAATGCACCACCTTGAGCTAAGCTTACGTATGGCGATGAGTGCAAGTACATGTCCATCAATGCAGCAGCAAGGCACTCTAGTTCACAGAAGCAATTGTTTTGTACGGCTTCTTTGCAAAAAAACAAAGCAGACCTATCACGTTATCTCTTACTGCAGTGCTGGATATCCTTGTAACCGCCTTCAGCCGCTGGTCTGCGGCATTGCAGTCATCATCATCATCATATTACCCATTCAAGCCATAGCATCAGCGCCATCGGCCCCATCGACATTGCAGTGTTGTGTCAATACACCAAACCAGCTGGCCAGCTTTGGTCGCAACCAGTGCTGCTGCTCGTTACACCCAGTACGCATGAAGAACAGCACAGCGGACACATGTATACAAAATGCTCATGTACTGAATGCTAGTGCCGTCTCCTTTCAAAATCCTCAGGTTGAAACCTACAGTGTGGCGATTTGAACAGGTTGACAGGTTGAAATGTGATGTGCATTAGATGTCTAGACAGATCTGTCGAATGTCTGATGGGGTGTGGACACACCGCAAGACATGTGGCCCACATGTCTTCACCCGGGGTGTACACGCCACGTTGGCAAGCCTTGTCAACTTACCTGGTGCAGAGGAACATCGTTGATATCGCACACAATACGTTGTCAGGCCTGGAACCACCGACAGCCATCAAGTACATGCCTGGCAGCTTGAGGATTAACTGCAAACATCATCTTGCTTGTCTGTCTTGCCAGACAGCATACGAAAATGTCGTGAAAACGGCAAGGATGTTTTGACACCAGTGGAAACCATATTCCTAGCCAGCCCTGTCAGAACTGGCTTCGACCATCCAAGACATCAACCGCATGTATCTCAAATATCGTCAGACACCCCAATCACATGCAAGATGTACACATGCCCCAAACATATTCCCTTGACTTATTCTGGAAAGACGCACCCCTGCTGCAATTGCACAGTATGTAGGAAGCGAAGTGTGCACTCAGCGGCAGACGTTGTGCATAGACAACCCAATATGTATGGTGTCACAAGGCTGCGTGACACTGCGTACCAAGTAGCACATTTACATGCGTGCACACCTGGCAGCTGACTGAAAGTAGCCATGCAAAGCCTTGTAAGTGAAATGATCAGGACATATCACTCCTAATGTGGCAAGCTGTGAGGTAATTGCCGAGGACATTGGATCAACATGCACACGGTCTGTCAGCACACGTACAGCAGTCGACATGCAATGCTGCTAGCAGCACATGTCAAGGAGAATGTTATTGCTGCCATATGGTTTACAATCCTTGTGCCTTTTCAGGCTCATCCGGCAAAAGCAATTGCAGTTCAAACACCCAGCTCCTGCCAGTAGCCTGATCTCAGACCAGGCAGCTGGGCATTGGTACCCAACAAGCAGCCAATACTGACCAGATGGCTGCGTTGCAGGAGACAGTGAAGTTGATGTGCACCTGGAAGATGGCATCCAATGCTGCTGAGGCAAGCACAACTCTAACTGCATGCCATGTAAGTGGGTCAAGGTACAACAAATCAAACTACCAGAGGGCCTACAGGCCCAAGTTAGCAACCTGACAACAAAACTATCAAGGATACCTGCTACCGGCCGTGAGATGTGTTGCAAAATGTGATGTCAGTACTGCTGTGACAACCTGCGGCTTGAGGCTGCTTCCAGACAGGCCTTGTCACGAGTCCTCGTGGCAGCAGCCTTGGCCACTGTGTAAACTGTGCTATGGCTTTCAATCAGTGCTTTGATGCATGCTGATCAGCAACCCATCATGTTACTGATGCAGGTGCTTACAGCCACATTCCAAAACCATGCAATGCAGCAACAGCACCGCTGGCAGTCTGGCAGATATGCAGAAGCCAGTCTCCAGCCATGCAGCCAGTGAGACCAGAATGGACAACACCATCAACAAGGATGCCCAGCCCAGTGATATGACACATGCCGAAGTACATGCAGAGCGTGCAACACGCAGAGCGTGCATTGCCTGGCCTTGCAGGCCATGTTTGTATGAAAAGTCGAAGCACGCCACGCCTGCTCACAACCTGCCAGGGTGGCCCCACACAGCCTTCACAGCTGCTCAAAGCAGGTGCATCCACCGCTCACTTCTGCACTGTGATGTGCCATTGGAACCCGTCCTTGCGACCGCGCGAGAGATAGGTCATGTGGACCCATGCTGATGTAAAACGACCACTGTTTCATTAATAGCTCAAAGCAGGTGCATCACCGCTCACTCTGCACTGTGATGTGCCATGGACCCGAATAACCTTGTTGTTGTGCAGCGACAGCAGTGCAGTTGCGTTTGCCCCTTTGCTGTTGGTCCAAGGTCCATCTTAGCTGACCTGCTGACCAGCACTTCACCCCACCTGGCAGCTGGCTGAGACTTGACAAGCTTTAGAGCTTTGTTGGAAAGTTGGGTATCGATAGCTCTCACTGCTTCTTGGGTGTATCTGCGCATGGAGCAGCATGCATCACCACCGCGGTAGTGTCAACTGATGTTGCTAGCCCGGAGCTGACTCATGAGCGCGCAGGATGAATGATTGATTACCTGATCCCCTGCATTGCAATGCCAACACTGTGGCACCAGCTGACGGGCTCAGCGGTATGTGGCCGACTTGCTTCACATGCGCCTGTTGGCATGACCTTGCCTCCAACAATGCATGCATGCTGGACACACAAAACGATCAGAAGGGGCCTGAATAGAAATATTCAAGGCAGGCAGGATCATCTTTCACTGCATGGTCCACTCACCCACGCTCGCCTTTGACCGGACAGCAACAGCAGCATCGGCTTCTGGTCCTCCTGCAGCCGTCCCTGCCTGCGCTCCTGCTGCTGCTGCTGCAGGTGCGTCCACAGGCGTCAGCCAAGCATTGTCAGGGACCCTGCCAGGCCAATCCAAGCTGGCGTTCCTGCGCTGCTGACCCTGACCCCCTGCCACGCTGCTGCCGGCTGCTGAGGGGTGCACGCGCCTCACACCGCCTGCCAAGCTGCCGTGCCATCGCGGGTTGCCCAGCAGGAACTGAGCCGGCATGATGTACTCGACTTCATCGTCGGCACCCAAGGGCTGGTGGCCGGGGTTGCTGTTGCCGGTGTGGTCTACTGCAGGCAGGTCGAGCTCACAGCAGGCGAGGCCCTGCAGCGACAGCAGCAGCCACAGCAGTGTCAGGGCACCCAGCCTCTGCCCGTGAATGCATGTTGCACGTGCGAGTTGCAAGGTAGTGTGCACATTGAACAGCAAACCTACCACCCGTGCGTGTGGCAAATGCCTTGCAGCAAGAATACCGGCAGCACGGTATGACCAAAACACTGCAGCCTGCAGTGTTCCGGTACGAGCCTTGTATTGCACTGCACAAACCGGCTTAAGCATAGCTTGTAGTGTGCAGCACCTTCACATGCGCACCTTGGCCACCAGTTGGCTCCTGACGTTCTGGATGCCCTTCCTGCGTGCTACGCCAGCCATGGAGCTGCGCACAGCACCAAGGGTGCTGTCATCCTCAACAAACGTCTCCACCTGCAGCGCAGCGGTTCGTACATGGTGCCAACATCATCCCAGCAAGGCCTGCCGACCAGCATCATCGCTGAGCAAACTTGTATAAACATATGAGTGTTGCTGAAGACTCTCCTACCTTGCATGATGCTTGCTGTGCCTAGGCTGCAGGATCGCTCCCAGTGGTGCTGTTGGCGTTCCTGGTGCCCTGCTGCATGCCTTTATAGCCACAACACTGGACTACACTATGCTGCTGCTGCTGCTGCTGCTGCTGCTTTGCGCTCACCTCAAGTTCAAACAAGCCCAGCACCTTGTGGACCTTGCGCACACGCACGATGCCGTGCATGGCTATGTGCTCCTGGACCTGCAGTGCAGCAGCACGCGCCAGGCGCCAACACCAGTACGGGTGATTCCAGGAGCAACTCGTAAAAAGCGTTTCACAGAGGACTCAGCAATGCCAGCAGCTGGGTGATTACACAGCAACATTTCAGCAGTAAGCTGCAGGCAACTGGTACAATACGTGTGCAGCCACAAGATGCAGTGCAGCCTGCATGTGATGCCGCATAGTCTGCTGCCGAGTCAGCAGTGAGCAGCTGCAGGTACATTAAAGCGGCACTTGGCTGGTGCAGCACAAACGGGGCCTCACATGAATACGCAGGTGGTGACCGAGGAAACCCCAGAGCTGCACAGCCAGGTGCAAAGCAACAGCAGCAGCAGCAGCAGCAGCAGCAGCAGCAGCAGCAGCAGCAGCAGCAGCAGCAGAACATGCAGATGGGTACAGGAAATTCTTGTGCTATGCAGCATGCAGCCGGTCAGTGGTGGCCACCAGTATACTATCGATACCGGCGCTCAAGTCTTGCCAGCCAGACTGCCGCAAGGTGCAACCTGTAACTGTGCTGTACAGCCGCTGCAGTGCCTGCAGAATGTTGCCAACAATCTGGCGAGCTCATGTTGAGGGAACCATTTGTACTGTGGCTTATAGCGTCCAGTGTTTGGGCACATTGAGTCAAGAGTTCAATGCGCACACAGCCCAGGCCAGCAGCGGGGGTGTTGACTAGTGCTGTCTGTGCGTGCTACAAGCCACATGGAATGCAGCAGTTGCAACCATGGCTGCTTCAAACACATTACGCTTACGTTTTTGCTCAACACATCCACGATGCAGTGGCCCACCACGCTGCCCCAAGGGCTCAGCTTGTGGAAGAACCCTTCACCACCCAACATGAACAGGATGGGGTAGCCTGCAAGTCAGGCAGCATGTGGCATTACAAGAAGATGATGGTGATTGGCCAGGGGTGTGTTTAAGGCAGCAGCCTGCGGTTACACGCCAAAGAAATTGCATGTGACACCACCATTGCCTGCTGCATGTACATTCTGATGCAGCTAAACCATAACACATTAGTTTCATGTATTGGTTTCCTTCCAAAAAGCTTGTATACATGTAGCATCCTGCCCCTCGGGCCCTAGATGCATGCTCGCTGCAACTATTTGGCACATGTGCTGTGCTGTGGTGTACACCAGCAGGTGCTGCGTGTGCATATGCAACCATGCGTGCAGCACCACACAGCTGGCGCGCTGCTCACCCAGCCATGACGTGAAGAAGACCTGCGCAGCAGGCAAGGCACACACCAACAGACGGCAGCGCGGCGTCAGCATCAGCAACACAGAAGCTCAGAGGCAGTGCCCACAAGCCGTAACCAAGGATAGCAGCCAATCGACCGTGCAACAAGCACCGCACGCGTGCAGTACGCTGCACTTGAATGTCTGAGCTTCCTAAGTGCCTTGCTTTCTGGCGTGATCAACAGCTCCAAAATTGATGCCGTTGACCTAGGCTGATGCCGCCCTCTGGCTGGTGTGATGGTGTGCAGCAGCTTGCTTAAATTTGCTTTGGCATGCTGCTGAGCGCATCAGTTGGTAGTTGTGCTGCCCAGCCAGATCCTGCACATGAAATGGCGGGATGTGAGGCAGGAGCCTGCTCACCAGGGCCATCCACTTGACAAGCCTCCTGCACTTGCCCCGTGGCATTGAGTAGAACGCTTCCAGGTGGATTGCCCAGCATGCTTGAATGTAATGCAGCCATAACACAACCCCAGAAGGAAGAACGCCACCTGCAACGGGCAGTGGCAGCAGCATGAGCTGCAGGAAATCAGCGCAGGCGGCATGTGAGCAGCCTCGGGCCCTGGCCCGGCACCAGAAGCTGGCAGCATGGAGAACAGTTTAAAAAGCATACTCCACTTGCTGGCAGGTAAGAGCGACATGTGTGAACTGCTATAACAGTCAATGCATCGCAAATCAGCATGATGCAGCATGGGCTGTCACTGGCAACATTGTGCACCTGCTTGCATTGCTAAGTTGCTGCTGCCACTGTTCCATTGTTGCCGTTGGAGCTATAATTCCCAACAGCAGCATGTTGCTGCTCACCTTGACGTATCCGCTTGCAAGTGCTGCGGTGATGCCCATCACAATGGTGCCAATGTCCGACACCAGCAGAGACATGGTGCGCTTGTTGTAGTCATCTGCAAGGCCTGTCAGATTGCTGAGGTGGATCAGAATCACCTGCAGCAGCCAAGAGGGACGGGCAGCATCAGCATGCAGCAGCAGCCGGAAGGTCTGTTGAATGGCACTGGTACGGTATGTAAGCGAAGCACACCAGTGCACCTGTGCAGCAACGATGCAGCTCCTGCTCCTGCATGCTGCTGCTTGTACACGTGCTGCATTTGCAGCTTATGTTGCGGCGAGCTGTGCTGTGTCTGATTCTGGCAGTTCCCCTGCACGGCGACTCACCGGGCATGTCAGCAGCCACTCTGCATATCTGACCCAGACAAGGAAGGTGCCGTTTGACATGTAGAACGTGACGGGCACGCAATATTCCAGGAATATCTCGATGAACACCTTCACCACTGCAGAGCATCAGCGCAAGACATTGCTGTTATGACAGGAGGCTACAGGTGGGATGAAGATGCACTGGTTGTCGACGTGCTGCAGCAGCTGCTGCACCAAACGTGGTGGGCAACTGCAAGCATATTCCATGCTGCACCAACGCGTGCTGCTGATGCTGCTGATCAGCTGCTCATACGTGCGTCACTGCCCGTGCACTGGAAGTCAAAGACCCTCATTGGCACGCTCACGTTCCACCACACAGACGTACACCTCTTCCCATCCACATGTGGACAGGTAGGAGTGTGCTCCGTAGTACAGCAGGGACAAAACACCAATCACAGCAATGAAGATGTTGGCTATGGTGGCAACAATTGATCTTGTGACATACCAGCCCAGTTTGGGATGTACACGCAGCTAGCACCATCGCTTGCACCCATCCTGACAGCCTGTGCAGCGTCAACTAGTGTGGCACAACAGCAGTGCTCTTGAATAGCCCAGTGCTTGCGCGTGGCACGCTCCCCAAGTAACGAGTGGAAGCAAAGCCCCTCTAATGTGGTTATTCACTGGTACGACAGGCAAAGTGGTGCACAACAAAGCAGATTGCCGGGGTGCGAGTGCCATACGTCCCAATCGTCAGCAAGGGCCCCTTCATCAAGACCTCTTGACGGGAGCAATTCAAGAAACTTCATTAAAACGCCCGCTGAAATGATGTGCGCAACGGCAGGATCAAGTAGGTTCACGGTTTGAGACCGTCCCGCGCAAAGCTCGCTCACGTTGACCGGCTGGTCAGTGAAAAGGTTGCTTCTGTACACTGCAATTTAAATGTGAAGAACCGAGCACGTTACGTGTCAAAAACTCCCACGGCGCCATTGTCACTGCTCTCAGACACGAGCACGTGCTCGTGGGTGCACCCACGTGCCCTGCAGCTTGCTGCATACCCACCGCTCACCTGCACTTCTGCCATTGGAGTTCAGCCTGGCATATGCCTCATTCCAGACGTATTTTAACAAAAAAACGTGGCACATTGCATGACATGCCTTTTGCAAGGCATGTGTTTTGTAGCAGACGGTATCGCAGTGTGTCACAATGTGCTGCATGTGCAAAGACTGCTGGAGTATGATGTGTGTGACGAGTAGTGACAACACACTTCAGCCTGAACACTTGCTTTGCACGCCTACCTGAAAAGAAACCTACAATGTGCTGCAAAACAGCCATAAGTCTTGCAAAATGCCCTGCTGAGTACCAGTTTCACAAGGCTGCATACTTTATCAGGCACATGGGCGTATAGCATGGTGCCAGCACTACAAGCCCCATGGCGCAGCATCACCTCCTGCTCTCTGTGCTACCTTGCTGCCAAGGCAGCCTGCAGCTGCCAGTGGCTGCCGATCATGTGTCTTCAATGCTGTGATCGTCTTCTGCAGCTGCTCAGTCTCACCCTTAGCTGCTGCCAACTCCTGCTCCAGTGCTGCAATCCTCGCAACCGCGCTGCTTGTGATGGATGCGCCGGCGCAGCTGCCGCCGCGGCCTCCTGCCTTGCTGCCAGCAGCAGCACCTGCCCTGCGACTCATGGGTGTGCTGACTCGAGAGCATACTTGTGAGGCTGACTCTCCGAGGCCGCTGTAGCCAGACGCAACGCTGCTGCACACCTGTTGGCAGCGACAGCAAGGCCAGCACATGGATGCTGTCAGCAGCGGCGTCACCTTCATTGCAATTGCTTGCAAAGCACCAACACCTGCAGTGGTGTCACAAGCAATTGGCACCAGCAGCATCGCAGCCAGCTCTGCAGGGCAAGTTGTGCAGGGAGAATCCGTGAATTCAGATGATCATGCATGCACGCACACAATTGCTGGCAACAGCTGCATAGCCCACAGCCCACTCACACTGAGCACACTGGGCGTTGGCGGCACCGCAGGCAGCGCACGCCCGTCAGCAGCGCCACCTTCTCCTCCAGGCTCATCGCTGCCTCCTTGTCTGCTATGTTTTGCAGCAGCGCAGCGCTCAGCTCGTCCAGGTGCGCAATCTGCGTGTCTGCAGCGTTCACGCGCTGCGACAGCTGCGCAGTGACTGCGGCAAGCTGTGCGGATTCCGCGGCCAGTGCAAACTGCACCTCGTCCTCCACCAGCTCGCCCTCTGGGCGCGCCGCACGCAGCGCACATCGCGCCTCAAGCTGCTGCAGCGGTGCCCTGTTGGCGTCAGGCACAGCAGATCAGACAAACAGCAGTGACAACATGCTAGCAGCAGGGTGGTCAGTCCACACTGGTTTGGTGGCTATCGCAGGGGCGGAGCAAAAGAAGATGGTGGCTGTCTCGGTGCTGCGTACACTGTGCATGGCACTCACTGCTTCTCGTGCAGGGATGTGCGCAGGCTGTCGCGCTGCTGTGTTGCAAGTGCACGCTCTTGTTGAACGCTTCCCAGCTGCCGTGTGCAGGATTCAGCACAGCAGCAGCAAGCATGCAGTTCTGGCAGGTTGAGTGTGTGTAACAGCTGTACTCTGATGCAAATCACAACATATGCACAATCACCACCATGTCGCATGTGTACTTATGCAGGCAATATGCACAGCCGGTGCTGACTGGCAGCTGACAGCAGTAGCAGTGCGCTGACGCTCATGAACTGCATGCCAAGAGCAAACTTGGTTCAGTACTGCGCCCGGCTAGCGCCTACCTGCGCCGCCAGCTCATCCTTGAGCAGCTTTGTTGAGCCCAGCTTGACAGCCAGCGAGGCATCAAGGGCCTGCCCTGCAGCCTGGCTTGCAGAATGCGCCTCCTGCAGCAGCTGCTTCACTGCCTTGCGCAGCCTGCAGCACCAGCATTGCAGGCGGCAGCAGCATCACGTGCCACACGACAAGGTCCATCAGAGCAGCAGTCGTCGCAGCTGCAGCTGAGAATGGGAGCTTGTTCAGCAACAACACCACCGCAGAACCCAGCGCATCACAACCACACTACAAGCCATGCCACATCAAAGCCAATCAACACCCACTCAGCAGCACCCACCTAGCAGCATCTGCGGCCAGGTGCTGCGCCTCCTGCAGCAGCATGTGTGTCTGCTGCTTCCAGGAGTGGCTGTAGCTGCTGCCTGCCGTGTGGGCTGCCCCTGTTGCGGCCGCCTTTGCCATGGCCGAACCTGTCTTGACTGCTGTTGCTGTCGCTGCAGTGCTGGCGTCCCCCGGCTTGACCAACAGGACAGCCTCATCCACCATGAGCGCAGATTGCTGCATCACTCAACACAGCAAGGGTTGTCGGTCAAGATGTTAGTCCATGAAGCGGCGACATGCTCATCCTACACCAACCCTGCTGGACCCCCAAAGCAGCTACATATGTTGTGAAGAGTATGTTCCAGCAGTTGGCTGCTTGCTGTGGACGATGGCTGCTGCTGGGCGACAACTGCATTTCATCACCCCTGTAGCCAACATATCCTGCCGGTCCTGAACAGCCCCTACAGAAGTTCCCAGCGGCGCAAATCTCGTGCCTGACCTCCCAGCAGCGCTGCGTTGGCCACAACGCAAGACCCCTTGACCCTTGACTCATGCAACTCATGCCATGTCTGCCTTGCCATTGTTATCCTGCAAGCTAGACGATCTTTGCCGCACCAGCGCTGCGCTGCCACAACCCACGGTCCCTTGGATCAAACCAGCACATGCAATGTTCACCTTGCCCTTGAGGTCCTTGCTGAGCTGCTTCTTCATGCCTGCAAGCTTGCCGCTGTTTGCGGTCACCAGCGTCGCTGCCCGCCCCAGCCGCTCCACCAAGCCACACAGCAGCACCTCCTGGCGAGCCAGGCTGCGGTTGACTTCATCGCACACCAGCTCACGCACCGGCCTGCCGCTGCGCACCTTCGAGACGCAAGAGCATGCAACAGTGCAGCAGGGTTGAGTGATGACGGAGTAGTGCAGCAAGCGGCTGGCAGCTTGAGGCAGGGCAGGCGGCTGTGATGAAGTTTCAAAGAGAGCAGGGGCAGCAGGTGCTGATATGTGCATGCATGCGCATGCTACAAAGCAGCTGATCAGCGGTGCAGTGTTTCCTCTGGTGCCTGCTAGCCACTGTCCTGCAAGCTGTCTGACAGGCTCGCCTGGCATGATCTGTGCACCGCACCTGCTGCCTGGACTTGTTGACAGCCACCTTTGCCTGCAGGTGCTCCATCATGGCAGTAAGCCGCTGCTGTGCCCTGGACAGGCCAGCCATCTCACTATTGACTGCTGTCAGTGCTGCCTCCAGGCTTTGCGCTAGCGCCTTTGTCTGTGCCAGCTTCCCTCGCAGTGCTGCCTCAACACGGCCCACACCAGCTTCCACCTGCAGCTCGACTGCAGCCTGCTGAACAGCAACACGCAGCACATGAGCATGATGATTGGGCTTTGGTGGGGTTGCAGACTAGCAGGACTTCATCGGAGTGCCTGAAAGGGAACATCCTGCTGTTTTTGCT
This sequence comes from Scenedesmus sp. NREL 46B-D3, assembly GCA_014080715.1. Taxonomy (NCBI): domain Eukaryota; kingdom Viridiplantae; phylum Chlorophyta; class Chlorophyceae; order Sphaeropleales; family Scenedesmaceae; genus Scenedesmus; species Scenedesmus sp. NREL 46B-D3. Next base: position 12,412 of record JACERP010000159.1, on the reverse strand, counting down.
GCAAAAGCATGGCAGTGTAAGCTGCAGAATGCTGCTACTGCTTGCTAAGCATTTGGGTAGCTTCAAAGGCACGGCAGCACGAGTTGTGATTGCCTTCAGGGCATATCAGCGACTCTGGCACACACGCAGCTGCATTGTAGCTGTCGCTGTGTCTGACTAAGATTGCTTAAACATTACCTGCAGCTGCATGTTGTCTCTCTCAGCCTGGATGACAGCTGGCCTGCGTACTCGCCACTTCTCCTGGAGTCATCAACCTGGGCGGGCGAAGCCAGCGTAGTGTGCACACAAGGCAAGCAAGCGATGAACCCAAATTAACTGTGCTATAATCTGCTAGACAGTCACCTAAGCACCCCTGTTCGTTGCTGTACCTCTGCCAAACCCGTTCTGTTGGAATACCTGCGTCTGTTTTGAAGCGTTGGCCATCCTGGCTATGTGCTTGCTGCTGCTAATATGCTGCGCGGCAGGTCGTTTGTTCATAGTTGCAGCTATTCACCTCTTTCTTCCACTCATTATCGGTCCTCAGACCCCCAGGCAGCACGACTTTGGGCGATGAGGGGCCAGAAGTGGCCAAGCTCTTGATGTTCTGCAGCAGCATACATCACAGGTTACTGCGGTGCGGGGGCACTGTCACCGGACTCTGCGAAAATTTTTAGTATAATCGAATATAGGAGGCGTGCCTGGACGTTGAAGCCGAGCGCGTTGTGACCATACGAGCTAGGCATCCCTTTCCTCGTCCTGCCTTCGTTCAGCAAATGTCAGGGCCACATTGAAGCACATTAACTTGAAATCGTTCTACAAAGATAAGAACAACGTTCGAAATAATCACACCCTGTCACACACGCCACCCCTTGATAGTGTCAACCTTGTAGCAAAACCCTACCTGTCACTTGCGGTTCACAAGCCATGTAGCACCTTGACCTTGGTTAGCACGTCCTCTACCTGTAAATTCATCAAGCAGTGGCGGTTGAATTCGTGGCTTGTGCAGCACCCAGCAACAACGCCTGCTGAGCAGCAGGTAGGAGCGAGTGCAGTATTCCTATCAGATCTCTAGAGAATGAATCCCACAAACAGCATGCAAGCACCCTTCACAACACATGAAGAGGCGCATCACGACAGGCATGAAGCAGACATACCTTGGCAAGAGGCTCTTCTGGCAGTGCTGTGTTGCTGCTCCTGCTCAGCAATGGCATGCCCAGCACTCCTGCAAAGGAGTCGACAACCGCCTCTGCCAGGGACTGCTGGTGATACCCTCCCTCAAGTATGAACATGCACCGGCCGCCACACAGTTCTTGTGACAGGCGAGCCAGTCCTCCACAAAGCATGTGGTACGTCCTAGACTCCAACTGAAGTCCAGCCAAGGGGTCCATGAAGTGGCTGTCATAGCCTGGCAGTCGGCACAGTGCAGCAACCAAGTGTGTGCGTCAGGAATGCAGCCCACGCACAGCTCCACCTCTTTGCTGATTGACTTTGTGATAAATGACGAGGAACCAACACTGCTTGTGCATGCAGTGCAGAGCACCACCAGACGGTGGAGCAGACCAGGATGGCAGCAACATAACACGAGCATCAGGCGAAATTATGTTGGCAAAACTGCTGTGCAGAACTGCCACTGCAGCCGTTGTTGCTCACCTGCACTGACGAGTATGAGGTCTGGCTGGAACCTGTGTGCTGCTGGCTGGATGACCTGCTCCAGCACCTGCTGCATAGCAGCATGCCCAGCACCACCTGACAATGCAGACAGCACCTTGACTGAGTGAGCGCAGCAGCGTACTAGCTAGCGCTACATTGGCCTGCTGCAGACCAGCTTGCGGTGCGCTGCACAAATCACCCTGCAGACAACCTTGCAGTGCACTGCACCACTCAACGCTCGACACACAGGGAACATGCTTTGCAATGTGGTGCAACAACTCTGACACAGGCTGTGTTGGTGAGCTGCGCACCAGGCAGTGGAATGTTGATCGTGTAGCCCTTGCCGTCACCACTGCCAAGCTGATGCACCTTGCCTGATGATTCAGCAGCAGCAGCACGACGCAATTGCAGCTGCGAATCATGTTGCCTGTGACCACAATGTTAGAACCTGGCAGCTCCAGGTGTGCCGCAGTGACAGGAGCAACTGCAGCAGGGAAGCATCCTGCAGGCTAGTAGGAGCGGTCGCCGGCACCACCACAACATGCTGCCGTGCAGTGTACACATGCAACTTCAGACGCACGACGCACCTGTGTACGGCCACAGCCCCTGCTGGTGCGTGCTGATGTACAGCACTGAGGGGTCACAGTACATGATCTCCTCGGTGCCGTTGCCGTGGTGAACATCGAAGTCGACAATGAGCACCTGTAACACAGCAATGAGAATAATATTACACACGGCCTAACCTGGTTCTGTGCAGTGGTCCACTATGCCAGGTAACGGTAGCTGCACGCACAGTACATACAGCTATCACCTACTTCTGGATGCATTCCGGCGAGCTGGCGAATGTCCACTGCCAATGCGTGTATCTCTTGCTCGCTGGCCCAAAGGGCAGCTATGCCTACGCACATACATACACACACCTTGTGCACTGGAACAGTTTGCTGTTGTTGGGCATGCCGAGCTGCAACAGCCATGAAGTTGACAGCCCAAATCCCATAGGCCTGCTGGGCAGCACATGGTGACCAGGGGGCCGCACCACGCAGAACCCTGCATGGCTGCTTGTAGGATAGCCCGCTGCTGCAGACTTGTCGCTGCCAGCCAGGACTGAATTCAGAACAGCCAGTACTGCTGCAGCCGTCTGCAATAAGCAGAAGGGCGGCATGATCGAGCATAGTTGCTGTGCAATCAGTTTCTTGTGTGCCACACCCAAAGCGCTCTGCAGCTGTGCGCTGCTTGAACTTGGCCACCAAGCTGCATCGACACTAGTTCCAAAGCAAGCCATACTGCAGCTGTATGCTGCTGATACCAGAATTTCAGCCAGCATGCATGCTCACCTCGCAGCAGGCTGTGAAGGAGCCGGGGCATATGTAGGTGCTCTCATCTACCATGGCAGGCTCCTGCAACAGCAAGCAATGTGGTTTTTTCTTCATTGAGATCCAATAGATTCGATCCCACCCCAGCAAACCAGCTGCTGCTCTTGTCTACTTGTCACACTTTTACATGCATAAGGTGCAAGGCTGCACAACGCACCTGCAGACTACTGCAAATCTCCTGCACGCGCCGCAGGTAACCAGCTGGGTGTACTAGCTCAAGCGAGCGCATCACTGCCTGAGCATCCGTAGAACTGCCTGATACAAGATCTAGTTGCTGTTGGAAACTTTGTTGAGCCAGTGCCTGCTCAATGGCTCTGGTTCTTGCAGCGGCCTCAGGGTGACCTGGCTTGTCGTGCTGCTCTGCATGTAACAAGCTATACACTAGTCTGTGGGTCGCTGCTGTTCGTGCCTGGTAGCCAATAGCACGCTGCTTATGTGTGCGTCGAGGTTTCGCACAAAAGTTCCCAGCAGCGGGCTGCAGCACAGACACAGTCATCACGATGATGCACGGGCTGTGGGCTGTGGTGCAGTTGATGCTGTGCAAGGCGCCGCCTAAAAACAATCTGATTCAGATTATCTGCAGCCGGCGTGATCGCAGCTGCACGGGACCATCCTGTACTGCAACTGTGTTCTGTCAACAGTTGTGTTATGTTACGGCCGTTCAAATCATTGACAATGCTGGGCAAGCCTTGTTTTGTCCTTAACGCCGCGACGACGCGTAAGTCATATGATCATTGCGGCTTACGTTGTGCTGCATGCCATGTAGCATTCTGCTTCAGCAACAGCCAGTGGCTGTCAGCCACAAAACATCCACCACATATCTGGCACGCCGAGCGCTTGATGTTCAACATCAAATCACTATAGTGCGTTTACTGCATAATACTGCAGCTTCTTGACCTGCTTCAGCCAGCTGCTTGCATTAGCCTGGCCAGAACAGCAGGTAGCAGCACGGACAAATGAGTGCCAGGAGCGGGTCTCAGATGAATGGCTCTCAGCGCACAGCAGGTCTGAACGTACCGCAGGTGAGGGTCCTGCAAGATTTACAGCTACTGTTATACTAGTGCACATGAAGAGGCAGGCGATCGTACATGAGCAGGCACAGCTGCAAGCAAGCCATTGTCTGTCATCTAGCCTGCTATTGAGCAGTTCCTGTGGATGGATATACACAGCTTACTGTGCATGCGGTCTGCAGGTAGCTCGCATTCTACCGGGTCCTGCAGGGAAGCTTCAGCAGCTGGCTGCAGCTGGTGCTATACAGCAGGCCACACCAGAAGCATTGGGCTTGCGCGACTGCAGCAGCACCAACAGCAGCACTGCAGATTATGCATGCACGCTGGACGCATGCTTCCAGTCCGCTCTGTGGTGCAGTGCGCGGGAATTCACTGCGCAGCAGGAGGCTAGAGCTGGTGCGGGCCTCAATATCTGACTGTGCTGTGACAGTTGCCAAGCGCCGTTGGCTTGGCGTTTGCCAGGCCAGCTGCATGCAGGACAGCATACTAAGGCAGCAGCAGGCATGGCTGTAGGGTGGGCTTACGTTACTGCCATGCCTGCAAGGTGTTTCTTATCCCAGCACAGTGCTGCAACGCAACACACACAATTGGCAAAACATTGATGTCAGGCATGTTCAATTTTTTGCAGGCACAGGCGGCCAGCTGCACACCATCAAGATGGCAAAGGGCGTGTCTTTGGGCAAGGTGGCCAAGGTAGGGCGCTTGCTGACCAGTCGCACTGCAGAATGTGATTGCATGTGGCAGCTCCTGGCCCAGCACATGTTGAGTGCTGTGTGCCGTGTATCTCTGCCAGCAACTACCCAGGTGCTCTGCTGCTTGGCTGAAGCACTTGTCATGCTGATGCTGCGCAAATGCTGTGCAGATGCTTGTGATGTTGGGCTCCTGCCAGCCCTCAGGATCTGGCAGCGCTTTCGCAAAGATCAAAGTAAGCCTGCTGTAACAGCTGCTGAAAGTGCTAGCCTTATGTGGTGACAATGGCAAAAAGCAGCAGCACTTAGCCAGCACACACTCTGGGCTTTCAAGCACAGCGACAGTGTAGCCTCCTTGCTCTGTGTGCATGTGGTAACAGACACCTTCCTGCTATCAAGGGCTGTCATCACGAAATCGGACCTCCATTACTATATGTACACCCGTTGCTGCTGTCAAAGTGTATTCGTAACACTGCTGACCTGGCCGGCCTTGTACATTGCAGGATTCAACTGGCAGCATGGGTGCTGCGCTGCACAGCAGTGTGTTGCAGCAGCAGGCTGAGCTGGGGCCTGGTTGCGTGCTGCTGCTGGAGCAAGTGTCGTGTTCACACCTGCACCCGGCACGACGTATGCAGCCATCACTGCACGCAACATAGTGCGGGTAAGCAGGCAGGACATGCACTGCTTGCGGCAGCTTTGGCTCTGCTGCTCAGCATAATATGACACATGTGTACATCGCACATGCCATGCTGGCGTCCATTCTCAAACCCAAGCGGCCACAGCGGATCCACGCCGCTGACACTGCTAACGTTGCAAGCAACGTTATTGCTTGTTGTGCATGCCTGCTGCAGGTGTGGGGTGCAGAGTCACCGCAGGATAGAATACGCGACACACAGCATGCACAACAGCAGCCGCCGTGGACTCAGCAGCAGCAGGTGCAGCCACCAGCTGGAACTGGCCAGCTTGGCTTGCAGCAGCAGCAGCACCAGCAGCCGCGTGTTGCTGCCGGCGGGCTGTCTCAGCAGCAGCAGCAAGGCATGGTGCCACCTTGTGCAGGCGGGGCGTCACTGCTGCCGCCGGCCAGCCCGCACCTGCAGGTGCTGAACAGTCAGCGGCAGCGGCATGCCAGCCAGCGGCAGCAGCCAGGCCTGCAGGTGCAGGTGCAGCAAGCGGGTCAGCTGCAGGAGGAGCAGGGTGAAGTCAGTCCTGCTGTCAGCTTGGGTTCTGGTGCAGCAAGCCGGCAAACTGCTGCTGCTGCAGGTGCTGGTGCTGGTCCTGCCCCTGGTTTGCTTGGTGCTTTTGGTGAGGCTGGCGGCAGAGGCCTGACAGGGCAGGTGACACAGCAGCAGCAGCAGCAGCAGCAGCAGCACAGGGCTCCAAACATTGCAGCACGTGGCAGCATGCCGCCACCACCTCCAAAGCTGCAGCCATCCACCTTCAGGGGCCAGGTGCAGCGGCTGCAGCAGCAGCCAGGGCAGCACACTCAGCAGCCGCCAGCACAGCAGCAGCAACGATGGCAGGAAGATGCCGTCAACATCAGCAAGCACAGCACAGCAGCAGAGGGCTTGGCAGAGCTCTTTGCCAACCCAGCATTGCCAGGCGGCATGATGGGAGGCCCTTCACTAGCCACCACACAGCAGCAGCAGCAGCAGCACGCAAGCCAGCATTTGCAGCAGCTAGTGCAGAGCCAGCAGGATGCTCAGCGGCAAACCTCAGGCCCCTTGCAGCCACCAGCTGAACGCAGCCGCATGCCGTTTCAGCTACAGCATTGGCGACCATCAGCAATGCCAGCTGGTCCAGCCAAGTTGGGTGTGTCAGTGCAGCCTGACGGCATGGATGTCGATGCCCTTAATGCCGACAATGACGATGCTATGGATGACGTGGTTGCTGCCATCTTTGGCAGTCAACTGCCACCACCAGCAGCAGGCAGCACGGCATCCCAACAGCAGCAGCAGCGACAGCGACAGCCGCCTGGCATGCAACTCCATGCAGCTGCCCCAGGTGGTGTTGCAGCTGCTAGCCAGCAGGTTGGAGGGCCCAGCCAGAAGCGCTTCAAGCCAGCAACGGCAGCAGCAACGGGTGCAGTGACTGGAGCTCTGTTGCCTGGTTGTGGCACACCAGCAGGTTGGGATCTGCAACAGACAGGACTGCAGCACGGCAAGGCGCCAGGCATCAGCTACCTGAAAAATACCAGTGGTGGGGCTGTGTTTGCGGCTGGAACTGGCAGCAGCGACCCGTCACAGCAGCAGCCGCGCCCAGTGCCTCTGACTCTCCTGCATTATCAGGTGCAGGTAGTGCAGCAAGTGGTGGCGGTCTGTCCAGCTATCCTGTGTCAGCCAAGGCGCCCCTGTCTGTGCGCCCCTTTACAGCAGCAGCAGCAGCAGCAGTAGCAGCAGCCAGGCCTGGCACGGTTCAGCGGCTGATGCACGGGCGTCAGGCAGTAAACCTGCTGGATGACTTGCTTGGTGACGATTTGGAGGAGCTGGACGGGTGACGCAGAAGTGCACATGCACAATGGGCGGGATGAGGTGGCCTGGTTTCTTTTGTGAACGATTGCAGCTGCAGCTGAGACAGCTGTCTAAGCCCAGTCACTGAGTGGGAAGTGGCTCAAGCAAGGCAATAACGAGGGCACAGCCGCGTCATTGGGCAGGGGGGATGCAGTGTTTTGTAACAAAGCTGTAGTGTTTCACTTGGTTGCCAATTACCAATTACCAGTTACCAAAGTAGGGCCACTGGCCCACCCGCAAAGGAGCCAATCAAGGCTCACGGGGTCGCACACTTTCGTGCACTGCATCCTTCATGTCCTGTTGCTGAAAGGTGGATGGAGGTTGACATCGACGACAACCGCAGGTCGAATATTGTTGCTTCATGCCAGAACATGTCACTGCAGCGTACAGAGACCGCTTAAATGACGACAGCACGCTTGGGGAGAAGGATATGTGGCAGCTTGTGCGTCGCCTGTGCCCTAAGCATGTCAGCAAGGCCGTGTACAGTGTCATGCAGCACCCCTCAGGACAGACGGCTTCAACCCCTGCAGAAAAAGCAGATGCATTCAAATGCCACTATCAGCGTGTTGGTAGCCATGCAGCGTTTGCCGCCTCAAACCCCCAGTTCGACCCAGCGCACATGACACAGGTTGCCGCCAATGTACAGCAGTACCTTCATGACTCAACCGCACCTCATGCTGCCCCACCCTGCCCGCTGGACTTGCCCATCACTGCCGCCGAGGTCTCTGCATGCCTGCAGCGACTACGCACAGGCAAAGCTGGCAACCCTGCAGAGGAAGGCATTGTCAACGAGCTTTTGAAGTACGGAGGCAACACAGTTGCAGACATGCTGCTGCAGTACTGCAGCCTCATGTGGCAGCTTGAGCAGGTACATCAGGTGCCGGGGACAGTTGTCAGCATGCCTAAGAAGGGCGATCTGACAGACCCAGGCAACTACCGCGGCCTCATACTGCTCAGCGTGCTCTATAAGTTCTACACCAGCGTCCTCAATCAGCGCCTTATCAAGTTTGCAGAGGGCGAGCAGCAGGAGCAGCAGCAGCAAACACAAGCACAGCAGCAGCAGCAGCCAGCAGCAGCAAGGCCAGCATTCAGCACAACAGCAGCAGCAGCAGCAGCAGCCACGCGCAACTGCTGCTACAGCAGCAGCGGCGCCGCTGCTGCACGAGAGTCAGAACGGATTCCGCCCCAAGCGCAGTTGTGCTGACCATCAAAGCGTGCTCAGCGAGGTCCTTAATGGCAGGAAAGCTGAGGGAAAGGAGTCATATGTGTTGTTCGTTGACACCTTCAAGGCATTCCCTACGGTCTGGCTTGATGGCTTGTTCCAGAAGCTGTGGGATAAGGGTGTGCGTGGCAAGATGTTCCGTGTCTTGTACAACTTGTATCAGGGCGCGCAGCGTGTGGTGTCTCATGAGGGTTGCACCACGGATAGGTTCACCTGCGACCTTGGCCTGCGTGAGGGTGATGTTATTTCGCCCACACTGTACCTGTTGTTTATCGACGACTTGCTGCGTGACGTGCATGCAAAGCACCCTGGCGTTACCCTCATGGGCCCTCGTGACGAACCTGCAGGCCGAGTTGTGGCAGCCATGCAGGCTGATGACTTTGTTGCTGTCTGCGGGTCTCTGTCTGAAGTTCAGGCTGTGGCTGCAACTGTTTACAATTACAGTTGCCACTGGCGCTTCAAGCTCCACAGCTTGAAGTCTGCCGTCATGCATGTGCTGCCAGCAAGACAGACCAGCCAGCTGGTCGACTCCGGCATTGTTTGGAACAATGTCCCTGTGCCTGTTGTATCGGAGTACTGCTATCTTGGCCTGTGGTTCAACAATACCTGTACATGGACCACACATTTTGAGAAGATGCTGGCTAAGGTGCAACGTGTGAAGGGTGCGCTCATGCCAATTTGGAAGAGCCGCAGCATCAGTGTGGAGGTTAAACGCATACTGTTGCTGACGTGTGTCCGTCCCATTGTTGAATATGGCAGTGAGGTTTGGTTTCCGTCCACAGCTAGGCAACTGCAGCTGATTGACAAAGTGCAGACAGACATTATCAAATGCGCAATGCGCTGTGGCAAGGAGCGCCCATGCTCTTCAGCTCTCTTGGCAGAATGGGGTGTGAAACCGTTGCATATGTGGCTTCATCAGAGGGCTTTGGAGTACTACTACAGGATTCAGCGTATGCAGGGCGTTCGGCTGCCAAATCAAGTGTTTACAGCTGAATGGAGGCGTCCTAGTGGTGCTGTGGCGGTGACACCGTGGCACAAGTATGTGCAGAGCCTGCTGTGCAAGTATGGTGTGAATGTTGTGATCGCAGAAGGCAGAGCCAGTGCGTGCAAGAGCCATGTCAACAAGCAGGTCAGGACACTACATGCTGAAAGGATTGCATGTGAAACGTTGGAACACTCCACTCTGAGTCGGTATGTGACTCGTGTGCACCCCACTCATGTTGATGCTATGGTTTCAGGAGGCCTAGGCCGTACTTGCGTTCAGTGGCAATTCCACGTGGTATTGAATTGCTTTTGCGTGTTCGTATGGGTTGTCTGTGTGTACATGAGCGCACTAGTCAGTTTGGCGGCGCAGAGCTAACTCCACTTCAGGATGTCCTTGTTGTGGTGCAGAAGTTGAGTCTTTGTCACACTTCATGTTTGATTGCCCTGCTACTTCTGCTCAGAGGGATAGTATGTTTGCTGAGATCAGATCCCTGCCTGGTTGCGCTGAAAAGTTGCGCAGCGTTTTGTCCATGGCTGATTCGTCAATCAAGGTGTTGCGTTTTGTATCTGATGATATTTGGGGCAGTTCTGGAAGATGTCGGATGGTGTCACCGTGTATTGCTGCTTTTCTTGTCAAGTCTTGGGATGTGCGCAATGCATGCAAACATTCTGGAGCAGTGCTCCCTCCTCTTTCCGCCCCGGTGGGGCGCGGGGCCGATGGCGCTGATGCTATGGCTTGAATGGGTAATATGATGATGATGAACACAATGATCCCAGAGCCCAAGAGCCGTTATGGACGTCTGTACAATGCGCCGCTGCCACGTTATGCTTGCTGCTGCTCCTCTGCTCTACAAATGTCTGCCAGCTGACTCTGTGACACCTGTGGCCACCTCTGCTGTACACCAAATGCTCTCATCATTACCATTGTGACACCCATGTGGCCCACCCAAAGAGGGGCACACATACATGCATGTGGCACACCACTTGAAGCAGCAAGTTGTGTGCAAACAAAAAGCAGATGTGCCATCATAGCATGATGCTCAAATGCCACGCTCAAATGCCCGTCTACTGCACGGTGCATTGCTTGTGACAAAGCACAAAACCGGAGTGCATGAGCAGACAAACGTATGAAACTGCATGGAGCATGAAACGTGCAGGCTTGCAGCTGAACCTTAAACTGCTACTGCTGTTATAAGCAGCAGCATCATAACCTAGCTACTGCTGTGAGTCGCCAGCCTGCCCTCAGGCCTGGCATGTGTTATTTGCTTGCACGGTCACCACGTTGGCCAGCATCCCAGCATGCGGGAACATAGTTATGCTGCCACACCACCATCGATAGACGCAGCATGCATATGCATATGCAGTGGGGTCTGCAAATACCCATATTCACGTTGACCAGCAAGCACTCGGCACCTTCATCGCAGCCATCACTCACCATGCTGGCAACAAATCCAGAGCCACCCATCTCTGCAAGACCTGCCATCCCTGCACACTGCGCACGCGCTCATATCCGAACTTGGAAGTCCCCGCTCTTGCACATCTTGCGCACCCACTTCTCCACGCTGTACGCAGGGCCTTGGCGGCGCTCCGTGATCTTCAGGTACATCACACGCAGCCCGCTGGCTGAGAACATAGGCACCTGCAGCCGCAGGCCAGGCACATGCGCATGCGTGTTGAGCAGCAGAAGTGACACAGGCACCTCAGGGCGAGGGTGCAGGCAGGGGAGCGAGCGAGTGCACCAGATGTGTGCTGCACTGCAACGCCTGGAGGGGATTGGCCTGAGGTGAGAGTGTCACAGTGTGGGTGGCGCAACAACAGGATGACAATCAGGCAAGTGGCAAGCATTGCTGCAGGCTCACCTGGAAGCTCATGCTGGTGCCAGGCAAGCCCACAACAGGGTGCTGCAGCAGCACTAGTTGCCGTGCACTCAGGTGAGGCGATCTCACCCAGAATGGCTGGCATGGCTGGCATGACACAGAAGGAAGCCACCTGCACAGCGGCACGTCCGTCGCCTCACCTGGAAGCTCATGCTGATGGGCGGCCGCGGCCATGGCTTGCGCTCCTTGGTGGTGGACACCATGGACACCTCAGCACGCAGGTTGTGCTCGCAGGCGCCACTGAAGCGCTTGATCTTCCACACCTGCGGCCAATGGCCATGATGCAGGGGGGGGGAGACTCAGCTCGGTGGATGCGGCATGTGAAATGCACGCTTGGGGCAGTTCCATGCAACACAACATCAAGTGCAGCTCCCTTTCACATTTTGAAGGCACCGGGACGCCCGGCTGATGTATCTCTCTTCCTCATAAGCTGGAATGTGTGTCTTCCTGATGCGCTGGAAGGCACTGCACTTGCTGTGTGGCGCTGCAAGCTTGATGCGCGGCTGCACCTGATCTGCACGCCGACACCTGGCACCAGAGCACCCCCCACCTCAGGCCACTCATGCAAAACTGCCCAACGATGCAGCACCCCGCCCACTCACAATGGCCTTCTTTGTCGCATCGTACTTTGCCTTGCCGCTCGTCACCGTGATGTTGCACTTGGCTGTGTAGTCTGGCACCGGCACCAGCACCACCGTGTTGAGCGCAAACATTTTGGCGCCAAACAGGCTGCGCACGCTCACGTTGGCTTCCAGGCGTGTGCGGCCCAGCTCCTTCACGACGGGTATCACCTTGAACGGCACCTGGATGCCTTCACTGGTGCGGTAACTGCAGGAAACAAACCCAAAACGGCACGGAGTATGCATATGTGTGACACATGAGGATGGCAGCACAGTCAAGGCTGGTGCAAAGGCTGCTGTTCATGACAGGCCAGCGCACACGACTGATCTGGCATGTAAGGCGACACCTGGATGAGTACGACAGAGGGAACACTGGTGTTGCTGTGAGCGGCACCTGCAGCTGCAGGACGCAATGATATATGTCCGACTGTGTGTCAACCACCACATGCGGTGCCATACCAAATACCAAATACCAAAGTAGGGCCACAGGCCCACCCACTA